>OZ017742.1:163217393-163524893 GCA_963969285.1 Odontomyia ornata
AAAAAAGACTTGGAAGCAGCGAAGGCAGTAGTAACCGCCTCACCAGCCCCAATTATAACCGCAGCGCAAAGCTCATCTAGAAACGTGCAAGCACCAATATTCGATGGGCAAACGGTCTGGACTATTTACAAAACCCAGTTCGAAGCAGCCGCTCGCATAAATCACTGGAATGAGCAGGAACGAGCAACTGCATTGATTCTTGCTCTAAGAGAACCAGCTGCCGAGCTGTTGCTGACGATCCCCGTTGAATTGCACTCAAACCCGAATGCTATAATGAATGCGCTTGACATGCGTTATGGAGACGATCATCTAAAGCAGATTTATCGGTCACAGCTAAGGCATCGAATGCAGAAGTCTGGTGGAACCCTACAGCAGCTAGCCCAAGACATTGAGCGACTGGCACTTTTGGCTTATCCAGCCTACGACCCAGAACATCGAGATGATGCAGCGACAGAAGCATTCATCAGCGCACTAAAGGACCCGGAATTGCAACAAGCCGTGCGTTTAGCTCAAAAGCAAACGGTTAAGGACGCATTGGCTTATAGTCTGAACTTTGAGGCAGCGAAAAGTGTGACTCGTACCACTGCCCGGGTTCGTGAGGTAGTGACAGACGAGTGCAGGTGCGAGCGCGTGCAAATTGAGCGAGATCCGCATGTAAATGGTGCGCCTAGATGCTGGAATTGCGGAGAGAAGGGGCACCTGCAAAGAGACTGCAAGAAGCGAAGAAAACCGAGCTATTGTCCAGGGTGTGCAGCTAGGAGGAGATCCAGACCGAGTCAGGAGCCCAGAATGGAAGCCCTTCAAACAGAGGGGTCGGGAAACATGTAAGAGCCAACCTCGTGGGGCAGAGGTTGGCTAGGAGGATCGACGTCCCCAGCACCACCATCACCGTGTCAAGACTACATCGTGGAGAAGCGGACTTATGCCTTCCAGGTCAAATTGACGGAGAACACTGCACCATAACAATCGACACTGGTGCAACCCGATCGATTATCCGACCAGACCTAGTTAGACAGCAACAACTTCACAAGGGCAGAATTTTCTCACTACGGACAGCTACGGGAGAAACTGCACCTGTTCATGGAGAGGTCAACCTCCAGATACAGTTGGGAGACCTTGTGTTCCGACATAATTTTCTGGTCGCGAACATTATGGATGACTGCATTCTCGGAATGGATTTTCTGCGACCACATGGAATCACGTTGGACTTGGGCCAACGTGTATTGAAATGGCAGAATGTCGAAGTACTGATGGAGGATCCCAGCGTCCAAGTCCCCAAGATGAATGTAGTGGTATGTACTGACACTGATGTACCGAATTCTTCCGAAAGCATTGTATGGGCCAAGCTTGATGGTGATTCTGGAGACCACCGATCTTATCTGATAGAGCCAGCGAAGACATCTGCATTGCGCAGTTTGATTGTAGGACGAAGCCTTGTAAGATCTTTAAGGAACGGATATGTGCCGGTTAGAGTCCTTAACGCCGCAGACTCAACCACGAGCATCAAAGCGGGAGAAGTCATCGGCAGCTGCCAGCCTGTTTCCACCATCACCTCTTTGGAAGCTACTCACGGCCATCATTGGAAAAGGAGGCAAGACACAGACAAAGCCCGGGAATCCACGTCTGCAATATTGAAGCAAGCCAAATTGCCGGTGCAGCTATTCAAGCGAGCCTCTGATCTGGTCACCAAGTACAGTGACATCTTCTCAACAAGCCCGGATGACCAAGGCCGAACGAGTTTGGTAACTCACGTCATAGATACACAGGGAGCCAAGCCGATTCGACAAGCACCAAGACGTCTCCCTATAGCCAAACAGGGAGAAGTGAGCGCGCTGATCTTGGACATGGAAAAACAAGGCATTATTGAACCTTCTGTAAGTCTATGGGCCGCGCCTGTAGTTCTAGTAGAGAAAAAGGATGGTAGCACTCGCTTTTGTGTCGACTATAGGCAGCTTAACGACGTCACTAAGAAAGATAGTTACCCGCTCCCACGCATCGATGACATCATGGACACTTTAGCCGACGCAAAATGGTTTTCTACACTCGATCTCAAGAGTGGCTACTGGCAGGTAGAAATTGACAAGAAGGACCGAGAGAAGACCGCATTTTCAGTTGGGACCGGATTGTGGCAATTCGTGGTGATGCCGTTTGGGCTTTGCAATGCTCCAGCCACTTTTGAACGCTTGATGGAATACGTGCTACGTGGTCTAACCTGGAAAACCTGCTTGGTGTACCTAGATGACATCATCGTCATCGGGAGAACGTTCGAAGAGCATGTGCGGAACTTAGAAGAGGTTTTCTCCCGACTGCGACTGGCAAATTTGAAACTTAGTCCCGACAAGTGTACCCTTTTCGCAGCTGAAGTAAAATACCTGGGACATGTCGTATCAGCAGAAGGCGTCAAAACAGACCCTGAGAAAATTGAAGCCGTGAAAAGCTGGCCAACACCAAACAACAAGCGCCAACTACGAAGTTTCCTGGGTCTGGCAACCTACTATCGAAGATTCGTCAAAGACTTTGCCAAAATAGCTAAGTGTCTCCATCAGCTAACCGAGAAAAATCGTCCGTATGTCTGGAACGAACAATGCCAGACAGCCTTTGAGACCCTGAAGGAAAAGCTGTGTGAATCACCCGTGCTGGCGCATCCGAAACCCGGAAAAATGTTTGTAGTTGACACTGAAGCAAGCAACGGCGGTATTGGAGCTGTACTCTCCCAGCAGATCAATGGCGAAGATAGAGTCCTCTCGTATTACAGTCGAGTTCTTTCAAAAAGTGGGAGGAACTACTGTGTGACCAGGAAGGAGCTATTGGCTATAATAGAGGCCACCAAGCAGTTCCACAAGTACCTATATGGCCAGAAATTTGTTCTTCGAACGGACCATGCATTGCTGAGATGGCTACTTAACTTCAAAAACCCCGAGGGACAAGTTGCGAGATGGATCGAAAGATTGCAGTCGTACGACTACGAAATTGTTCATCGAAAGGGCGGAGTTCATGGAAATGCTGACGCCCTATCTCGTCGCCCATGTCCAGCTAACTGCAAGCATTGCCGACGGATTGAGGAAAAGGAGCCGCCCGTTGATCTGCGAATGATAACGGCTGAATTCGATGAAGGTTGGTCATCGGAGGAGATTCGAAATGCTCAGCTAGCCGATGAAGACATCGGACCATTGCTCGTATGGAAGGAGACGACTGGGCGACCTGAGTGGAAGGACGTTTCAATGCATGGCGCAACCCTGAAAAGCTATTGGGCACAATGGAACTCCCTTCAGGTGGAGGGTGGTGTACTCAAGCGGAAATGGGAAACAGCGGATGGCAGCTCCTATAGGATGCAAACTATACTACCCAAAAGCCGAATCCAGGATGTGGTAAAGGAAATGCATGAAGGATCCTCAGAAGGCCATCTTGGTGTTAACAAAACCTTAGCGAAATTGCGGGAAAGATTCTACTGGCTCCACGCTCGAGAAGACGTAGAGGACTGGCGTCGCAGATGCACAATTTGCGCTTCCGTCAAAGGTCCAAAACGACGACTGAGAGGACAAATGCAAACCTATAACGTGGGGGTACCGTTTGAAAAGATTGCTGTTGACATCGCTGGACCCTTCCCTGAATCTGAATGGGGAAATCGATACACGCTGGTTGTAGCTGATTACTTCAGCAAGTGGCCCGAGGTCTACCCCATTCTCAACCAGGAAGCAACTACTGTAGCCGAACAGCTAGTGTTAAATTGGGTCAGCAGGTACGGCGTGCCTTGTGAACTACATTCGGATCAAGGCCGAAACTTTGAGTCACTAGTTTTCAGCGAAATGTGCGAGCAGCTGGGAATACGGAAAACGAGGACAACACCGCTGCATCCCCAATCCGATGGAATGGTCGAACGTTTCAACGGCACGCTCAATAAACACCTGGCCAAAATGGTTGACGAGAACCAAAGGGACTGGGACCGACATATCCCACTATTTTTAATGGCGTATAGAGCCGTTGAACATGCGTCGACGGGCCAAGCCCCAGCCAAAGTCATTTTTGGAAAGACTATTCGTTTGCCAGCCGATATAAAGTTCGGAACACTCCCTGAGAAACCCCAAACGGTCTCGGAGTACGCAAGTGATCTAAGACAACGGTTGAACCAGATACATCGGACAGTGCGAAAACACCTCGAATCGGCTACTGACCGCATGAAGACCAGGTATGATCGAAAGGCTAATTCTACTGGCTTCCAGCAAGATGACTTGGTGTGGCTATATAACCCGCAACGGCGAAAGGGTAGGTCTCCAAAGTTGCAACATAATTGGGAGGGACCATACCGAGTTACGAAGCGAATCAACGACGTCGCATACCGAATACAGGAACATCGTAAGCCGAGAGCTAAAATGAAAACGTGCATCTGGACCGTCTTGCCCCATATCACACCCAGGGAGAATTGACTACAAATAGCGGCACATCTTTTCGGGGCGAAAATAACTGAGGTGGGGGCAGTGTTACATGTACAAATAATTACATGTACAAATAATTCTGTGAGCTACTGTCGCAATGGTTTTCGTCATCATTGAGAACGTCAACGAATGAATTTACTCGAACCCACGAGAGCCCAACAAGCATGATCAACATCTGCAAGTGACGTCACCCCATTCATGAATTTGCTCGAACCTACCAGGTACCTCTCGGTAGAACATTCGCCAATGGACGAGAAATGGGTGAATAGGTAGAGACCCTATATAAAGGCGAGCTGAATGAATGGGGGGAATCATTCATTCGACCGCGATAAGAACTGCGATTGTGTGTGGGAAGTGTGTTTCGTAATAGCGAAGTAATTTAGAAGACAATTGCGATAAGAAATTTATGGACAAGTGTTAGATTTTTTTTTGTGATAGTGAAAATTAAAATTAGTGAAAGTGTTAACTGATTATTGTGCATTTTATTTAATAAACTCTTCTAACTTAAATTAAAAGACATTGCGTTTTCACTTTCCCGGAACATAAAAATTATAGGGCGCGAACCAATAACACGCGACAATATATATATATATATATATATATATATATATATATATATATATATATATATATATATATATATATATACGAGTATATATATATATATATATATATATATATATATATATATATATGTATACGAGTATATATATATATATATATATATATATATATATATATATATATATATACGAGTATATATATATATATACATATATATATATATATAGATATATATATATATATATATATATATATATATATATATATATATATATATATATATATATATATACGAGTATATATATATATATATATATATATATATATATATATATATATATATACATAGGATATAACAAAATTTGTGTCTGAGGGTCGCAGCTTTGCTTCGATTTTCGCCAAATTTTCAGCAATATTTCTGTTCTGGCCAAAGTATAGCTCCAGTTTATACCAAAACTAGTACAAAGATTTATTCAATTGTGTGATAAAGCTCACAAGAAAAAATCCAAAGTCAAACAATTTGAAACGAAATGGCGGCCGCTCAAAAGTCGAAAAAAGTTGAACGATAAAAAAGTACTTCAGGGTCAGGTCAGAATATAAAAATGGCGGCTAGGCAAAGTTCAAAATTTGAAAATTTCTCAAAGCTACAATTCATATTAGACTATTATGAAATCTAAAATCAAGGCAGACGTTGATGAGATCATGGATTAAAAGTACCAGATTTAAATTCGATTCGTATGAACGCTGCAGATTTTAGCCGTAGTGGTTTTTGCATTGCAGTGAAAAATTATATTTTAATATACGAGAACATGATGCAATGTATTCAAGAAAGTGAGTTTTGTATGGTTTGAAATGAAAAATTAGCCAATTAAAACAGGTGAAATAAAAAACTTTAAAAGGGATTGGGTAGAGAGTTAGAGAGCGTCATCACCAACGATAAAAAGGATTCCTCGGCCCGCAAACAAGATGCCGGGTATTATGAGGCCAGGTTTTTGCGACTCGAATCCGCAGAGGGTGCCTTCAAAAAAGGGGATTCAGTGACCTGCAAGCTATCGGAAGTGGCAGTGTCCCATGAATATTTCACAGTGCCTTGTGCGATACAACGCAATCGAATTACTAGCTGTTTCAACAGTACTTCAAGGATCGGATGTTGGCCTTGAAGGAAGCTGCTTTACAAACTGCTGGCCCGTCGACGCAGAGGAAGTTGCCCACTGAGTATACGAGCGAAAGGGTGAAGATATCACCAAGTGATAACAGCATTACAAGGATGTTGCGACGATACAATGTGATGGCATATTCCCTGCTGAGAACGATCACCCATTTGGATCGTCCAGAGCTATCAAGATCGACGCTTTAGAGCAAGGATACTGGCCAAAGTTTGAGGAGTGTCACCACGTGATGTCTGAACTTTGTGACGATCCTGGCGGACAAGGTTTTGATATCGCTCGACACATAAAGCTCGAGTAAGTATCACAGAACTGGCTGATCCAGTTAGAAACAAGGCTGGAAGAATTCGAAATAGCCTCAGCGACATGAACTTCAACAAAAACGGACCCCTGTTTGCAGCTCCCTAAGATCACACCTTGGAGAATACTTGCGCTGGCGATAATTTCATGACTTGCTCTTGCAAATGGTGCATGGTAAAGCAATGTCGAATTGCAAAAAGCTATGGTACTTCAAGGCCACCTTACGGGAGAAGCTGAAAGACTGATTCAAAATATTGCGCTCTCTGAAAATAATTACGAGGCAGCGTGGAACACCTTAAAGGAGTAGTACGATAGTCGACGACTTTTGGCCACGTCACTCATCAATCAATTACTGGGTCAACCATCCCACGTGGGTCAGAAATCTTTAGCGACTACCATGATAACTCTACATGACACTATCCAGGAGTGCATCAGAGGCCTCGAGAACATGGACGTAGCCACTACTGATTGGGACCCACTACTCTTGCACCTATTAATCAGGAAGCTTGATCTGGAAACTCACGCACTGTACGAACAATCGTTGACCAGCCCGCGAGAACTGTTACAGCTATGCAACCACCCGGCCTGTATTGGCGTGGTGATCGCACCTCATCACACCTTGATACCTAGGGGGAGAAAGCGCCTTTAGAAATAAGAAGAACCTTTATTTTCCGTTTTATTATAGCAATTTATTTTCCTCTAACGTTCGACAACTATTTGAAGTTTCTGGAACTCGTTTGGCCGGTAGTGCGCGGATTCTCGCTGCCACCGTTAGCCTGCTTCTTCGCTCCACCTTAATTTGCTTCTTGAGTGCCCTGGCCCGGGCGGTGAAGAACTCCCGCTCCTCGTCGGAAATCACGCTTCTCGCGAGGCGCCATAGGTTGCCCAGCTCCTGCCGCAGCCTTACGCGTCTACCTCCACGCTTCGTTTCCTCCGGTGTCTCCTTGTCCGCTACGTCCAACACGACCGTCAGGCGGGCTTAGTATGTCTTAAGGGTGATTGATCGTCACGTGCCTTGAGTGGGACCCCGGGGTTTGAACTCCGGGGTTGATCTCGGTTACTGAGTAGGCTCTCTCTTCCTCGGGTACCTTGGTATCGGTCGGAGACCCGCTAACGGATCAGCGCGGAGCGCCCCTTGCAGGCTAGGCTTAGTGCACCTCACTTCCATAAGTCTGGTGTTGCTGCCAGGCTCCTCGTCTGGGCTGTTGGGTCCGGTAAGCGTGGCCTGCAAATAGACTGAAAGGGGGTTACAACCGGCCTTGGTGCGCCCCGCAGCTAATGCGGGCTTGCAACCCTCGTACCATTGTTCATATACAGTGGTGCACGTGGATGAAATTTGGAACCAGAGCTTCACCTATTCCGAGCACTCAGTTTCCCGTGGATGCCTTCACTGTTTACGTAAAAAAAAGAATCAAAAAAGTCGTTAAGCGAAAGACTATTTCTATACGTTAATGAATCATTAAAAGGCTAAAACCAGGGTTTCACCAGCTTGGGCCTAAAGAAACTTCGTTTTAGCTCATTAAAGATTATTTCCGAAATTTAATCGACAGTTGGTAGTGAAAGATTATTACTTTACGCTAATTAACCATGAAATGACTAAAACCAGAGCTTCACCGGCTCAGGCCTAAAATAACTCAGTTTTGGCTCATGAAAGATTATTTCTCAAACTCTACTTAAACATGAGTTGGCTAAAACCAGAGTTTCACCGACTTGGCTTAAAGAAACTCAGGTTTAGCTTGTTCTACTTACCTTCAGTTCAATGGTTGAGGATGACGTTGCTTTGCGGTGAACTTCTATGTGCGAACCGTCTCGACTGACTCTTTTTTGAGTCTTGTGTTGATACTTCCCTCTGTTTCTGATTCGCCACTAGCTTAAATACAAACAAATTCCTTGTATTGCTAGTGCGAGTCGTAGACCTTCGATCTAGTTAATCCGCAAAACGCTGAGTTAATTCGGAAAACGCTGAGTTAACCTTAACCTGCTTTACAAATTCATTTATCTCTTGTTCCTCAGGAACAATCTTGTTGCATGAAAAGGAACGCTAGCTCCAATCTCATGCTATTGCTCTTTTCTTCTTCAGTATTCATATATCTAAATATTCGAAGACTTCTCCCCATATAATTTCTGAGTTGCTTGTCGTGGCGAATGGGTACTCAGATGAGCGGATTGCGCATAGTACACACATTCAACTGTATACATGTTCTGCAAATGCTCTTAATATGGCCAGTGTATGGACTACCATGTATGCGTGTGAAATTTGCCGCAGAGCCAATTTAGCGACTTGACCAATGGAGCGTAAGATATCAGTTCTTATATACATTAAATTGCGATTATGTACTATGTTCAGGGTGTCACCGTTCCCTAAGTATGGGCGGTGAAACATACATTGCTTGTTGGCTCGTGCGATGAATGATTGGAATTGTGAATAACTGTTATGAACTTCCAAGTATTTAGCATTCGCATACACTAATGATTGTTGTAACGTGTCATAAGCGAGGCATTGGGGCGTGATTAATTGTTATGGATTTCTGAGCAATTTGTATTTGCATACACTAATGATTGTTGTAACGTGTCGCAAGCGAGGCATGAGGGCGTGATTAATTGTTATGGATTTCTGAGCAATTTGTATTCGCATACGCTATTGATTGTGATCGTAACTGAACTACCACCTTTGAAAGGCTTTTTGGAATTTTTGCAGACACGTTTTCAGGCTCTCAAGGTGCTCAGCAATGTATCGAATGGGCCGGCGGAGAGCCGGACCAAGGGTGCCAAGGCTACAATAGCTACCGTGGTGACTCCTCAATGCCTGTTGTGCGAGCAAACGCACCCACTGTACTACTGCCCAGATTTCCTTAAGTTCACTGTAGCGAAAAGACTAAAACTCGTCCAGTCGAAGAAACTTTGTGTCAACTGTCTTCGAGAAAGACATTAAGCCGCTAACTGCTCATCCAGAAGTTGCAAGAAATGTGCCAAAAACAACAAAAGACTACTACATTTGAGTGGGGATACCAAACCAAATTCAGCCAAAGTAATGCCCCCGTGCCCGAAACCATCTAAACAGGAGGTTGGGCGGCAGTCCGCTGCACTATCGCTCGCTCTAACTACTCTAACGACAACACGGTCCAAGGGAAACGTGCTTCTGAGCACCGCCCTGGTAAAGCTAACTGGCAGTAATGGATGGGCAACGAAGTGCCAAGCTGTATTAGATCTGGGCTAACAAATCAATTTGATTACGGAGCAAATAATCCGCAAATAACGCACTACAGGCGGAGGTGGCTTGCAGCCGAGAAGCACCAAAAAGACACGCTCTCCCTCGAGGCATCAGTGGGTCCTAGCAGCAGCAAAAGAATGGCCGGTAGCCCAATTGAAGGCGACTGTGAGAAAAGGAGGAAGGATGAGACCATAAACCAAGTTGACACTCCAGGCGAGGAGTTTCATGTGGTGCGAAACAAGGCAGCGAAAAAAGCGGCCAAAAAGCTACTCCTAGAAAAAACAGACAAAGAGCTCAACCACGAAGAGAACAAGGAGCCCCCCGCTATACCGCAGAAAACAAAAAGCAAACCACGGCACAAACCCTTGCGAGAGGCACTGCTTATTAAACCCACTAAGGGCCGAACCTACGCAGATGTCCTCCGTGAAATTAAAGGAGCGGTCAAGCCAGACGACACCAAAACTGCCATCAAAGCAGTTCGACCAACCCGGACCGGCGGCTTGCTGGTGGAATTCGGGCCAGAGGCCACAAACAAAGATGCATTCCGTGACGCGGTTCAAAAGGTTCTTGGAGATGCGGCAACGGTTGCCTCGCTCGAACCAATGGCCACCCTGGAAATCAGGGACCTCGACTGCGTCACGGACAAAGCTGAAGTAGAGGATGCCATTAGGAGGGAGTTCCCCAGCTTAAGTGAAGTCAAGGCAAGATTGACGCGTGAAAACACAAGGGGGCAACGCATGGCTATTGTCGAACTAGCTGATAAAGACGCCCAGCAAATCCTGGCGAAGGGCAAAATTAAGATAGGTTGGGTGATCTGCAGGATACGGAGAAGAGCGATCCCTATCCGCTGCTTCAGATGCCTCGAATACGGACACACCGCGTATGGCTGTAGGGGACACGACAGGAGATCTCTGTGCTACAAATGTGGTGAAACGGGGCACAAAAGGAAGGAGTGCACGAACGAGGCAAAATGCATTCTTTGCAAGGACGCTAAGCTAGCACCCGGCGACCTCAAACATGAGCCGGGGACAGGGAGATGCCGGGTTTTCAAGGAGGCCCTAACTAAAGCCAAATCGATACTCAAATGATCCGTATCCTGCAGGTCAATTTGCACCGAAGCACAAACGCCCAGGACCTACTTGAGCAGTTTGCGAGGGATAAGAAAGCTGACCTCCTGTTGCTGAGCGAGCAACATCATAACAAGGACTCGCAAGCGTGGTACCCTGACAAAACTGGTACCTCGGCCATCTGGGTTCGAGACAGCGCCCGCCTTCAGGTGCAGGGCCATGGACGCGGGGATGGTTTTGTGTGGGTGCGGTGTTCAGGGATAACATATTTCAGTGTTTATCTGACGCCTAACGAGGCAATGCGATCCTTTCGAACCAAACTCGATGCCCTGGAGGACGCTGTCTCGAACACAGAGGGCCACATGCTGGTCGGGGGAGACTTCAACGCTAGAGCCATCGAATGGGGTATGCCACAATCCGACCCAAGGGGAAAGCAAATATTGGACATGGCGGCCAGAACAGCGCTTTTTGTCCTAAATACTGGTAACACCCCTACTTTCCGCCGCTGGGGTTGCGTAGGAACCATACCCGATGTGACACTCGCTTCGGAGTCCCTGGTACCTAGAGTACACAACTGGCGAGTACTAGAGGACTACTCGGCTAGTGATCACCAGTATATAGCTGTTGAGATTCACGACGGTGCCACTCTGCGTGCATATGCACAAACTTCAATCCTCGGATGGAGGACTGGGAGGATGGACGTCGAGAAGTTCACTGACGCGCTTACGGCAGGCGCACCGTTGCTGGGAGCTCCGCCAGGGAGTGGAGGGCCTACAGCCAAGGACTTGGTGAACTCAACTATGAGTACCATCATAGCTGCTTGCGAGTCTTCCATGCCCCGCCGAAGACCCCGACATGGTAAGCCTCCAGTATACTGGTGGTCAAACGAGATCGCCGAACAAAGAAGCGAGTGTCACAAACTTCGGCGAGAGGCCCAGCGGGCGCGAACACGGGAGGAGGCAGACACTAGGCTAGCAGCATACAGGTCCGGCAGGAAATATCTTCGCAGGCTTATTAACAAGAGCAAGGCCCGATGCTGGCAAGACCTCGTGGACGATGTAAATAGGGATCCGTGGGGCCTAGGTTACAAGCTGGTCATGGGGAAACTTGGTGCCCTACGGAAGCCTTGTATACATGACGCGGAAAAGATGGACGCGATAGTGCGGGGACTCTTCCCCGCACATCCCGTCCGTGTTGACGCTGTCCATGGTGAAACAGCAGTCGAGTGCCCACTCTTCACACAGCTGGAACTGGAGGAGGCAGTCCTCTCCCTGAAGGCAAGGAAGGCTCCAGGTCCAGATGGTGTACCAGCTGAGGTTTTGCAGCTCGTCTACCACCATTGTCCTGACTTGCTGCTCAGCACATTCAACGCTTGCCTACGGGACGGGGTTTTCCCGGTACGATGGAAGGTGGCGAGGCTCGTGCTGGTCAGCAAGGGGAAGGGAAATCCCGAATCGCCGTCTGCATACCGCCCGTTATGCATGCTAGACACGGCTGGGAAAGTGCTAGAGAAACTCATCAAGGGAAGACTCACTGACGCGATTCGTGCTGCTGGGGACCTATCTCCTCGGCAGTACGGCTTTAGAGCAGGACGTTCTACCATTGATGCGATTGCAGAGGTGGTGAACGCGGTCCAAAAGGCAGAGGCATATAGTCGCACCAAGCGACGGATCGTCCTGTTGGTGACACTCGACGTCAGGAATGCCTTCAACTCCGCTAGATGGGTGGATATTCTGGATACGCTGGAAAACTCTTTTCAAGTTCCAGAATATCTAATGCGGCTTTTGAGGAACCACCTAAAGGACCGAAGCCTACTCTACGACACGACACAGGGCCAACGAAGGATGGCGGTTACATCGGGTGTTGCCCAGGGATCTATCCTTGGTCCGGACCTGTGGAACGTGTCTTACGACGGGCTACTGAGACTTGAGATGCCAGATGAGTCGCGCTTGGTCGGCTATGCGGATGATGTTGCGGCTCTGGTCGCCGGACGCACCGTTGAACAAGCGCAACTTAGGCTAGGTATGCTAATGCGCCGAGTGAGGGACTGGATGACTACTCGCGGGCTCAGTCTAGCACTGGAGAAAACCGAAGTGGTCATCTTGACAAAAAAGAGAATCCCTAGAGTAAGGATGATCAGTATTGGAGATATACAGATCGAATCGAAGCCAGCGGTGAAGGACCTGGGGCTACTGATCGACTCGAAGATGAGTTTCTCTGAGCAAATCAGGGCAACGGCTGAGAAGGCTGCTTCGGGAATATCGGCCCTGAGTCGACTTATGGCCAACGTAGGGGGACCCAGCCCATCAAGAAGACGCCTCTTGATGAGTGCTGTAGGGTCAGTGCTACTGTACGGAGCAGAGGTATGGGGCGACGCTCTCAGCAAGGAGGTATACCGAAAACGATTGGCACAGGTACAGAGAAGAGGAGCACTGAGAATTGCATCTTCGTATCCAACAGTCTCCGACTCGGCGGTGAGAGTGATTGCAGGCGTGATACCTGTCGCCCTCCTTGTTAGAGAGCGCCGCGCTATTTACCTGCGCCGAAACGAGGATGCGAGGGAGATGGTTGTCCGCGAGGAGAGACAACGCTCGCTCAACGATTGGCAGCAGTCTTGGAGGAATTGCACGAAGGGAAGGTGGACTGCGCGCCTCATCCCGGATGTGAGACCGTGGCTAAATCGAAAGCATGGTGAGACTGACTTCTATCTGACCCAGCTTTTGAGCGGGCACGGGTGTTTTCAGTCTTACCTGCACAAGATCGGCAAGTCACGGTCTCCCGATTGTCGGTTTTGCCCAGGAGAGGAGGACAATGCCTGTCACACATTTTTTGCGTGTACGAAATGGGCCAGGCTGCGAAGGGGACTCTACAGGGAGACGGGAGAGCTCACCCCGGATAATATAGTTGCGGTGATGCTCGAATCGGTTGACAAATGGAACCAGGTGGCACATTATGCTCGGGCAGTCCTAAAATATAAAAGGGACTCACAGCAGCCGGAGGCGCTGGGGCTGGGGGATCGCTCTTCTGGCAATTCCTCTTCCCCCCTCCCCTCCCGCTAGGAAAGGGACTCCCCAGCTTGAAGGCGCCCCACGGCGTAACAAAACGAGACCTGGCCCGAAGTAATGTGTCAAACGGTTCCAGGCTAGGTTCTCAGATTGACAGGGGAGGTGTTTAGTGGGTAGTCCAAAGGTATCTTCCATGGGAGTCCCACACTGCCAGACTCGGCGGGCATAAATGCCTTCACCTCCCTACCACAAAAAAAAAAAAAAAATAATCCGCAAAACTGGGGCTACCATTAACACATCATCTTACGTTCATCGAAAAGGTCGGCGGTAGTACAGAAAGGGCGAACAACAGGGTGAATATTTGTCTGCGATTCCGATTAACTTGATAGCCATGCAATTAGAAGCCTATGTGATGGATAAAATCATTTTAGCGCAACCCTTTCAGGAGTTCAACATTTTAAAATGGTCGATTCCAAAAAATATCAAGCTGACAGATCCAAACTTTCACCGGACAGAGCGGCTCGACCGACTGGTGAGCACCAAACACTTTTAACGAGATTTTGGTATTTGGGCAAATAAAACTGGGCCCTGAGCTCCTCATGATTCTAAATACGCTCCTTAGCTGGATAGTCGCTAGAAAAACAGTCCAACCTCAGGCTTTTCCAGTGACTTGTGGGGCTCTAGCAGAGAACTAAATGACACTATCAAAAAATGAAACCATAGTTTACATTGACTGAAAAGGCATGCAAAGTACATTTTTGCTAAACGATGCGAAGACAGCCTGACGGTCGCTTCCTGGTGAGACTTCCCTTTTGCGATGATCCCAAGAGGCTGGACGACTCAAAAGCTATTAGCACACGCAGATTTTTGGCCTTAAAACGGGGGCTGGAGAAAAATGCCGAGCTGAAACGTCAGTATAAGGAATTACTGGATGATTACCTCCGTCATGAGCATATGGAGGAAGTAACTCTACTGATAGACGGGAAGTTGCAGTTTTTTCTACCACATCATTGAGTATTTAAGCCAGATAGTAGTACCACCAAGCTGAAAGTGGTCTTTGATGCTTCCAGTAAAACGACGACGAACATCTCATTAAACAACATGAAAGACACCGGGCTTACCATTCAGGATTGCTTGTTCCTAATCTTGCTACGCTTCCGAATGCCCTACTTTGTTTCCACCGCCAACATTGAGAAAAGGTAGCGTCAGGAATTACTTCATTCCGATGATCCCATGTATCATATTCTGGTCTGGCAGAATAGTTCAACTGAGCCATCACGGTACTTTCAATTAAATACCATCACATACGGCACGACCTGTGCTCCTTACTTAGCGACCAAATGTCTTCAGGTGCTAGCAGAGGATGAGCAGCATAGGCATCCCCTGGGTAGCAGCGTATTGCAAAATGACATCCACATCGATAACATTATGACCGGGGCGGACAGCTCGGCAGAGGCAATTGGGAAGCAGGAGGAGTTGATCAAAATTCTCGCTAGTGCAGGCATACCTCTGTGCAAGGGTAAAGCTTGAGGACCAGCAGGTACAACTGGATTTCAGCAAACTATCAGAGGACTACATCAAAATCCTTGGCGTAATCTGGCTCCTGAAGGCGGACGAGTTCCAGATTTACATCAATCTGGAATCAAGCGTTTGAACCGATGGGCCTCCTGGCTCTGATTATCTTTATTGCCAAGCTTTTCCTACAGTAATTTTGGCACCTGCAATTGGAATGGGATGCCACCTTGCCTGCGGGAATACGCACTCACTGGTCCGAATTGCGCAGCAGTTAACCATCGTTGCTGAAGGTTCGCTTTCCCCGACAGGTTCACGCTCGAAAGAAGGCCATGCAGGCTCAGCTGCATATCTTCTGCGATGCCTCAAGAAGGCATATGGGGCAGCAATATACGTCAAATCTACCCTGAGAAGCGGTCAAGTTGTCATCAGATTGTTATGCGCAAAATCAGGAGTGGCACCGATCAAAACGGTGACTATTCCACGCCTGGAGTTGTGTGCTACCAAACTAGAAGCTGAGCTAACTGATCGAGTCAAAACTGCGATAAATCTGCAAAATGTTTTTTTCGCCACGTCAACTGCCATCTGGGGGGGCGCAGGCCCTGCTCACCACTACGAGACAACGTTTTTAGCCAATAAGAGGGAAGCAGCTGGTGAGATCAATTGTGCAACAATGTATTTCATGTGTTAGAGTAAAGTCTCGACTATTCCCTCAAATCATGGGAAATCTACCGAGCAGTCGCGTTCAGCCTGCGTGCCCATTCATCACTGCAGATATCGATTTCTGTGGGTCCATCATGATGCATTACTGTGGTCGAGGTACCCCTCCCCAAAAGGGTTACACAGCCATCTATTGCTGTTTCGCCACTAAAGCCATCCAAACGGAATTGGTGAGCGATCTGAGTACCATAGCATTTATCGGTTCACTGAAGCGATTCATCGGAAGGTGAAGCTAGTGCAGGAATCTCTATTGCGATAATGCTACCCACTTTGTAGGGGCACACAATCAACTATCGGAATTTTCATTATCGCTCTACTCTAACCAAGCGCAACACGAGGTGATGGTTTCGTGCACGCTTGAATTCTGGAAACGATGGTCACGTGAATACCTTCATCAGCTGCAACATCGTGTCAAGTGGAAACAGATCCACCAAAATGTCCTCCCAGGGACAGTTGCCATTATAACACACCGACAATGAAGTGACCTCTGGGCTGAATTGTGAAGACCTACGAGGGCATTGACGGCTGCGCAAGGGTCGCAGACATAAAAGCCACGTCTGGAATACTGAAGAGACCGATCCACAAATTTGCCCCACTACCAGTGCATGACGGCATACCGTTTGATGAAGCGACACCACAAGCGGGTAATCAACCATTGGCAGGAGAGAAAGGTCAAGGGGGCATCGACAGCAAGTCGCCGACAAGACAGAGATCGGTGTGAATAAGAACATCAGTTGTGACCCTCCTCTCGGTGTGCCTGCTGATTCCTACGGTAAATACGACTCCAGCACAGGTTTCATCGACTGGCCCACATCCTAGCCTGCATTTTTAATCACTGGGCAAGGCGTGCCTGTCTTTGAGTGAATGGAGGCTAGTAATCTATTACGATTTGGGACCGTATCGGACGGAATGGCCGTGCTACAAAATGGAACGCACCTGTTACAGCAGTGGTGTGAGAAGGGAACTCCGTCTACAAATTGCATGCATCTCATAGATCATTTTCGACATTTCGATGAAGAGTTCTCCTACATCAATCAAATCTTGCGAGTCTGAGCTAAAAGGGGAGCTATGAAGGCTGTATATGGTCTTGCCCGATCGTTGTTTGGTACTCTGGATGATGATAATGCCAATCAGATGGCCCAGAACATTAAAACAATGCAAGGTGGGCAAGACAAGTTGCATACACTACTGAAGAATCTGATCTCAATCAAAGATTCGGCGCTGAACATTCTTGGTAAAAGCGAGAAGATGATGCACAAAAGGTTTATGGCAATAGAGTAGGAGTTGGTTTGGTTATTCAATGACGTCAAGCCTCCCCACATGGAAGGATGTCAGAACCAGATGCTGCATCTGATCACAATATTGGCATTTCAAATAACACTCGTCACCATCAACCTGGAGATAATTCAATACCCAGCACGGGCAATTCAGCACGTTGCTTTTATCACAACAACAATTAAGTGCGGAGTTGACCAACATCAGGAAAAACTTGCTCGAGAACCAGCGCCTGCTCATGAATCGGAAAAACTTTCTACAAATATTCCAAATAACTTCAATCTGGGCTAAGGGACCGCAGATTCATCGTCTTTGAGCTGAAATTCTCACTGGTGGCTGTAGTAACGCTCGAGCTAGCCAGACCAGTGATCACATCGTGTGTGGCGGCAACACCTCCACGCTGACGCTACAGGAGTCCAGCACACTCAAATTGGAACTGGACTGCATTCTTAAGTCCGATGCTGTAACCATCCAGGGTCATCGCGTATACGAAAGCCAGGTAGGCGTGTCACATACTGCGATCCACTCTGGTCCAGAACTTGTGGGACCAGAAGTCATCCATGGGCTCAACATCTCCAGTCAGTTCTACACATCTGAAATCGATGAGTTACGAAAGTAAGTGCAGGCACAAGATCTTACCTTGGCCAATCAGACAAGCACACACGACATCCATTAATATGCCATTGGCTACCTGAGCATCACCGTATTGGGTCTACTTATTGGCTACCTCGTTTGCAGATCGTACAAGTGACAGCACTCATGACCACTCCAGACCACCAGCACCACTACCTAGACGACACAGCCTGCCGAATACTCTAGAAGAGGTTGACCGGAGCGTTCAACGGGGGGGGGCGGGGTGTAAAGATGTTAAGCACAATTACAAAATCAAAAGCGCTTTATTCAATATTAATCAGTATAAATTTTCAAAGAATGTAAAGCAAATTCCAACCAATAACAATACAAAAACTTTATGGCCCAAATGGCTTTCCAAATTATTACGTTATCATTAAACACATTTCCTTAAAAAACTATGGCAAATTCAATTAATTAAGATTATTACATGTTTTGAAATTCAATTGGAAAAAGGAGAAAAAACCAACCTTCACTATCCTAAAATCAAATGACCTTTGATCTTACACCTAATATGTTTTAACTTAATTCTAATGAAATTCAATCAAAAACTTTATCTTTTACTTAAAAATTCTATCACAATACTCATAACCTATACGTTTAATCTTATCTCTAACCTAATATAATAAACATAACATACCTGTATACCTAACCTTTCCTTAATTGTTAACACAAATAACCAACAATACTAAATGTAACAATAATGAGCTGAAACTCAAAAACTAAGTAACAAAATCCCCGTTGGCAGCACCAGCCGGAAAGGTAAATTTCTCGTATGTAGTGTAAAGTTTCGAAAAAGAATTTGGCTTGCCTACTACTAAACTTCTTTCTGCAATTTTCGTAGTACCACATGGGTATTTATTAACATAAAAAAAATCTGGTCACGTTCGTTTTTAGAGACCTTTTATCGAGGCGCAAATATTTTGATAATTAAATTGAGTTGCACGCGTATGGATTACATATTGAAAATCGGCGGATCATAAATTGTTGTAAACATATAAATACCGGTTTCGCCCTTCTCGCATTTGCTGTTTACACAGTTCACAGTGGTAACCACACAAAGGCTTAAATAGCTCGAATAGTTAATTTCAAAAGATTTCCATGAACGTTTAATCAGCACTTGCGTTACACTTAATATGTACATTTTCAATTTTTTTCCGAACTGTGAGGGCCGTCATTTCGATTTTTATTGAAATCGGCTGCTAAAAATATTAACCTGTAAATTTTCGACTGTATTATTTGTCATTCGATTTGCATAATTAAATTAAATTAACTTGCCTTAATAACTTATAATTTCAAGTTTCAACGGAATCTGTTGAGAATCTTGGCTGCTAGAGGGCTACAGAAATAAAAAAAATTGTATGCCACCCCCTTGTATGGGGAGACCCGCCTGTATGGGGAGACCCCCCTTAAATACCTTAAAATATTTTCTTGCACTGCAAATTTCAAGAGGCACCACTTTTGACCTACGTAGAAAATTTCCTCATTCTAGCTCATGTGGTTTGCGAGAAAACTTGTTATGACGCACGAACAAACGGGCGGACGGACGGACAGACAGACAAGTCACGATTTTATAATTTTTTAGGGTATTGTTAAAAATATTTTACAATATCTTAAAAATGATCTGGTTTATAAGTTCTTTCAAGTAAAGTCATTTAAAGCGTTTCCATGAAAAATATTCATTATTTCAGTTGGTACTAAAATAGCGAATTGCGCTTGCCTTCAGACCTTTGGGGGCCGCCATTTTGAATGCATGCATTTGATTTTGGATTATTTTAAATCTGTGTATGCTAGGACCTCATCAATCAATGTACTATCTCGTTCAAATAGGAGTTTCACTCTAGACAGGGCAAAATAATTAAATTTTTAAAGAAAATGGCAGCTAAAAATATTAGGCTTTAAATTTTCGACTTTTTTATTTTTCATTCAATTTTAATAATTTCTTGCAAAATACAAGAACATAGTACAGAGATCCATAATCTCAAGTTTCATCAAAATCCGTTGGAAAATGTGACCGCTAGAGGGCCACAAAAACATGAAAAAACGCATATTTAAACGGCCGCCATTTTGAAATTTGCAAATGCATGATCACCAAAATATCAAAGACTGTAGGTCCAAGTAATGTCTATCTTGAAACCAAGTTTCATATATGTCGAATCAAAATTGCGACTTTTAAAAGCCTTTGAAATTTCGACCTTTAACTGGCCGCCATTTTGTTTTTTGCAACCTGACCTCCAGTTCTTTTACGTAATTCTTTAAATACTCATAATTTCTATCAAATTATCGAATTTTATGAAAATCTGTTGAAAGCTTTGACCACTATTACAACAACAAAATTTTGCACGTTTTTTGACCTTTGAGCGGCCGCCATTTTGTTTCTGCCGTACCGACTTTGGATTTTTTATTGTGAGATTCATCACATACATCAATAAACCCTCGTACCAAATTTCATCCAAATCGGAGCTATACTTTGGTCAGAACAGAAATCACAATTTTTCGTCTAAAATGGCCGCCATTTTGTTTTTGCATGGCCGATATAGCTGGTTCACGAACTTGACCGAGATAATTATCCAATACACCTTTCCTGAAAATTTGGTGAAAATCGAAGCAAAATTGCAACCTCTAGCGTGGTCACAAATTTCGTTATATCCCATATATATATATATATATATATATATATATATATATATATATATATATATATATATATATATATATATATATATGATGCTCTCCGCAATAGGTAAATTTCTCTCGAGAAATTTACCTAAAAAACGGAAAATAAACACGAATAATTTAGACATTGTCATCCAGCCACTAATACCTAGATTGCCCCGTCTCAGCTCGATCAGCTTCAACAGATCTAGCAAATGAGTATCTTCATTGAAATTTTTGGTCTCGTGAACTCAAATTCGGAGGATATTTTATCTTTTTATCGATGGCCCGTCCATATATGTCATATATGACTGGGACGCCATTAGAATCAAAAATAAATCGATTCATGTCCAAATACACGAATGCTTCTTAAGCACAATTACATACTCATACAAATTCACCGGCTTGATTCTTCAGGCGACAACAAACCTATCCGCGGCGATGCTTATCGAATATTTTAAACTCAGGAGCTTGTTTTCCCAGACTAACACACCATCAGCAATTTGTTGGGAAGGCAAGCTGCTCGTCATATTAAGATTTTACATCGTAAGTTGTCATGTGCGCATGAAATGTATCCGAATGTTTGGATTCGGATTCATTTCATTGGTACATGAATATTCAATCTTTGCATCATGTGCACATGGGATGTATCCAAATGTTTTGGTTTCGAATCCAATTCATGGGCACGTGAATGCCCCTACAGTGTGTTACCTTGAGTGAAATTTGCACCGTGTGCACATAAAATGTGTTCGAATGTTTAGATTCGGATACATTTTATATGCACGCAAATTCAGCATCGTTTGATTTGGCGTGGTGGACAACAGTCAGTTCGTTGGCAGCCAGAGTCCTTAAAAACATTCGCAGGATTCCTTCATCAAGACTTGCTAAATTAAAGATACTGTGGAGTGCTTGCGTTAAAGACGTTGGACTTGTAATAATTTCATTCTATTCCTGCTTTCAATAAACCACTTTCGAGTCACAAACTGTTTTTCAAATTCAAATTATTAACAGTGTAGTTATCTCAATCACCTTATAAAAGGTGCATAAATAAAAATATCAAGACAGTGCTTGCAATAGTCAAAGAAAACCGCTCTTTGGTGAGTGCGTGAAGGGACGTTCAAGAGTGCTAAAAACAAAATGCAAGGAGCTAGAAAATAAAAATAAAACCCGGAATCGTGCGGGTTTTAAACTGCCGGGGAAAAAGAGCCCTGACACCAACAGTCGTCAAAGTATTTTCTTTTCTTAGTTCTGATTATCTTATTCACCAACAGTCGTCATAGTATTTTCTTTTTTTAGTTCTGATTATCTTATTCGCTACTCTTCTGAGATTTTCAAAGTGTTCTCTCTTCGTCCTGGTTTTTCTACCTATGTAATCTTTGCACGCCTGATTCTTTTTACGTAACGCAATTTGGCACTCATCATTTAACCATTCATTTCTCTTCCACCAGCCTTTTTTGTGGAAGGGAGGTGAATGCTATTTACGAACAGAGTGTGGGACTCCCATGTGTGACTGGACTGTCCACTAAACACCTCCTCTGTCAACCTGAGAACCCAGCCTGGAACCGTTTGACACATTACTTCGGGCCAGGTCTCGTTTTGTTATGCCGTGGGCGTCCTCAAGCTACGGAGTCCCAATCCTAGCGGGAGGGAAGAGGAAGTGCCAGAAGAGCGATCCCCCAGCCCCAGCGCCCCCGGCTACTGTGAGTCCTTTTTATATTTTAGAACCTCCCGAGCATAATGTGCCACCTGGTTCCATTTGTCAACCGATTCGAGCATCACCGCAACTATATTATCCGGGGTGAGCTCCCCCGTCTCCCTGTTGAGTCCCCGTCACAGCCTGACACATGTTTTACGCGAAAAAATGTGTGACAGGCATTTTCCCCGTCTCCTGGGCAAAACCGACAATCGGGGGACCGTGACTTACCGATCTTGTGCAGGTAAGACTGAAAACACTCATGCCCGCTCAAAAGCTGGGTCAGATAGAAGTCAGTCTCACCATGCCTTCGATTTAGCCACGCTCTTACATCCGGGATGAGATGTGCGGTCCATCTACCCTTCATACAATTCACCCAAGACTGCTGGCAATCGTTGAGCGAGCGCTGTCTAGCTTCGCGGACAACCATCTCCCTCACATACTCGTTTCGGGCGCAGGTAAATAGCGCGGCGCTCTCTAGCAAGGAGGGCAACAGGTATCAGGCCTGCAATAATGCTCACCGCCGAGTTAGAGACTGTCTTCTCTGTACCTGTGCCAAACGTTTTCGGTATACCTCCATGCTGAGAGCGTCACCCCATACCTCTGCTCCGTACAGTAGCACTTACCATACAGTACTCATCAAGAGGCGTCTTCTTGATGGGCTGGGTCCCCCTACGTTGGCCATAAGTCCACTCAGAGCCAATATTCCCGAAGAAGCCTTCTCAGCCGTTGCCCTGATTTGCTCAGAGAAACTCATCTACGAGTCGATCAGTAGCCCCAGGTACTTCACCGCTGGCTTCGATTCGATTTGTAAGTCGCCAATACTGATCATCCTTACTCTAGGGATTCTCTTTTTTGTCAAGATGACTGCGTCAGTTTTCTCCAGTGCTAAACTGAGCCCGCGAGCAGTCGTCCAGTCCTTCACTCGACGCATTAGCAAACCTAGCCTAAGTTGCGCTTGTCCAACGGTGCATCCAGTGACCAGAGCCGAAACATCATCCACATAGCCTACCAAGTGCAGCTCATCTGGCATCTCAAAACTCAGTAGCCCGTCGTAAGACACTGTGTCATATCGTAGAGCAGACTTCGGTCCTTTAGGTAGTTCCTCAAAAGCCGCATTATATATTCTGGAACTTGAAAAAAAATTTTCAGCGTACCCAGAATATCCACCCATCTAGTGGAGTTGAAGGCATTCCTGACGTCGAGTGTCACCAACAGGACGATCCGTCGCTTCGTGCGACTATATGCCTCCACCCTTTGGACTGCGTTCACCACCTTTGCAATCGCATCACTGGTAGTACGTCCTGCTCTAGAGCCGTACTGCCTAAGAGATAGGTCCCCAGTAGCACGAATCGCAAGCGAGTTGTAGTCTGGATTTGATTGCATATTGCTCCATTGGAAATTCCGGAGCTCCTTAATTTTGTTCTTAATTGCTAGAGTGAGGATTTCAGCACCAATTTCGAGAGACCTAATGCTGGTTTTTTGCCATTTACGCCGCAAAGAATTTCGTTTCCTTATTAGATTGTAGGTTTCTACATCAAATTCTAAGTTATAGGAAGCTTTTGAGCGTTTTGGGACACTAAACTCGATAGCTTGCCTGATAATTTTTATGATTACTTCAATCTGCTCCTAACATACTGAGGGAGTAATGATTCTTTCATGAATAAAACTCCGGAATTCAGACCATTTTGCTTTTTTAAAGCAGTACTATTACTTCTCGTCGTACAGGTACAGGAAGATGCGGAGATGAGAAGGCTTGCAAAACACTCAGCTCGGAGGGAGTAATATTTTGGTCACTAAGAACCAGATGCGGAAGGTTCGGGTTGGCCTTTGGAAGCCGTTACACAGGAAAATGTGAGTGAAATGTTTAAAATTGTAATGTAAAATCGCAAAGTGAAGGTCCGCGAGATTGCAAAAATGACACAGATATCACCTGGAAGCGTATTTACAATCCTTCATGAAAAATTGAGCATGAAAAAGGTTTGTTCCAAGTGGGTGCCGCGATTGCTTGAAAACAATGGCAAAATTGGCTTGAAAACAATGGCAAAATTGAACGAATCGGGGTTTGACTTGCTTCCCCACCCACCGTATTCGCCAGATTTAGCCCCCAGCGACTTATGGCTCTTTGCTGATCTCAAAAAAATGCTCCAGGGAAAAAAATTCGGCTCGAATGAGGAGGTCATTGCCGAAACTGAAGCCTATTTCGAGCAAAGGATATATCCTTCTATAAACACGGTATAGAAATGTTGGAAAGATTGTATCACACTAAGGGGAGATTATATTGATGATGAATTGTTTTCGTTGTTAGTCTTGGGACTTGTTGAACGATTTGTTATATATATAAAGGGTGGTCCAACCAAAACGCATGGTGTTAACTGTATATAAAACAAAAAGTTTTCAAAGAATTATGTTTATATTTTTTAATTATAATGGAAGAATTTATTACAATTATGCGTAAAATAAAATATCGCCCCAATGCTCGCCACGGCTACGGTGGCATACTGCTATCCAATGGTCCATATTTTCGATGACACTGAGACATGATTGAGGTTCAATGTCGTTAATGTACTGAATTATCTCATCCCTTAGCTTTTGAATTATTTTTGGCTTATTGACGTACGCTTTTTCTTTTAACTATCCCCAGAAAAAGAAGTCCAACTGTGTCAAATCACATGATTGGGGCGGCCAATTAACACCGCCACAACGTGAGATAACACGACCATTGAATTTCTCGCGCAAAGGAGCCGTTTTTTCGTTGGCTGTGTGGAAAATGGCGCCGTCCTGTTGGAACTTAATATCTTTCAGGTCCATAACCTCAATTTTTGGCAACAAGAAGTCCGTCATCATCTCGCAATAGCGAACGCCATTCACGATAACCGCTTGGCTGTCCTCATCTTCGAAAATGTACGGTCCGATGACGCCGCCAGCCTATAACCCGCAACAAACAGTCACTCTTTGTTGATGCATTGGCTTTTCTGAAATCACTCGTCGATTTTCATTTGCTCAAATGTGGCAATTCTGCTTGTTAACGAATCCACTGAGGTGAAAGTGTGTCTCGTCGCTGAAGATGATTTTCTTTGTAAAATCACCATTCCCTTCTGTCTGTTCAACAAACCATTCGGCGTGTTGCCGACGCTTGAAGTGGTCAGTAGGCTTAAGCTCCTGAGTCAATTGAACCTTGTAAGTGTGTGAATTTGAATTTTTATCCAAAATTCGCATCAGTGATTTTCTTGAGATGTTCAGTTGTTGAGCACAATAACGAGTCAAGGTTCACGGCTCTTCTGCCACACTATCACGAACAATAGCAATGTTTTACGCAGAACGAACTGGGTGAGCACACACAGGTGATTTCACAATTTCTGTAGACCCAGTTTCTCAAATTGACACACAATTCTCCCGATTGTGGATACGTTTGGTCAATTATGCTGACCAAAAAAATCACGAAGTGCACGAAATGCATTTTGATTTGAACGGCCATTTTTGTAAAAGGCTTCAACAACCTTAACACACTGCTCAGTTGTGTACCTCTCCATGATTGAATTTATCAAACACAGAAACAAAGAAATATCAAATAAAATTGACGTTAAGGTGTGACTCACAATTAACATCATGCATTATGCTTGGACCACCCTTTATTAGACAGGCAGCGTTCCTCTCTCCTCTTAAACATCAATCTTTTCTCCCAGTAGTGTAGCCATTTTCGGAAAGGGTTCTTATGATGAGTAAATATCCCTTCGTAACAGCAATATTTGCCTAGAGAAATTTACCAATAGATGCTTCATCGCTTGGGTTGGGTTTGCAGTGTCTTTAGTTGTGTTTACATTTTTCATTAGAGTAGCGTATTTTTTCTTAAGGTAGGGTGGATTAGTTATTATAAATTATTGTATTTATATCGTGAATGCATTGTATTGTTTTTTGGGGTTTTGTGCTAAAATACAAAACCCTATTGCAATCACGACCTGTGTCCGTCTGTATGTCACAACACTTTTTCTCCGAAACTATAGAGGCTACAGCCATGAAACTTTGTGGAAAGATCAGAAGTGGTGACTTCTTGAAAGTTCAATGGTGGAAAAAATTTTCAAAGGGGTTTCAGGGGGGTCTCCCCATATAGGGAAGTAACCCCCCAAAAAAAAAATTTCACCACTGGTAGCCGAGTAGGGCGTCATTGGAAAGGTCTCAATGAGATATTTTCAAAACAAGTCTTAAAATTGCCTTCTAAGTACCGAGGGGTGCAGGGGAAGGGGAAACGTACGAACTTTCCGCGTACCCCCCCCTCGCGATTGGACACCTTCCATCCGAAAAATCTGAAAAAAATCATGGATGTAGGCCTTAATGAGTACAACAACAACAAACACATGAGAAGTCAAAATTCACTCAACTTTGTTAGTAATAGTATGATTTATTGATTTTATGTTTTCTTGAATAAAATCTAGACGGTTCCCTTAAATGCAATACAATTTAGCACACAGATGACTATTTATAAGATTGATCTTTTCTGAAAGTTTCATAAAGATCGAATAGTATTTAACGAAGTTATAGCGATTTGAATTTTCCTGCATTACTATAGAACAATATGCCCTATATTACTATGGAAACACATGGCTATGGAGCCATATGCGCTTTTCACCGACTTAGAAACTACAGCTTTGCTAGGATTTGCATGAAAATTTCAGGAATGATAGGTATAATGAAGATGAGTATATACAATTGAAACAAGTCGGAAAGGCAGGAGAGAACTCCTAGCAAAAGGACTTTATAACAATTCTAAGATTCTAAAAAACAGGCCATGAATCGATGATTAGAGTACAGAGGAGTGGCCCCTGAAAAAAAATTCATGAAAGGTAGCCGATATGAGTATCAACTGAAAGTTCTCTGTGAGAGCTTTTAAAACAGTTCTTAAAGTGACAGATTTTGCTTCTGTGGGGGCATAGGGGGGGGGGGGAATACATGAAAAATGTGTTTCCTCCCTCGCGAATGGACACCCGTGATCTTAAAAAATCTGAAATAATTATCAAGGGTGATATTTGTGGGTATAACTATAACAAATACCTCAGAAGTCGAAATTCTGTCAACTTTGCTAATAATAGAATGATCCTCGAACATGACATGTTTCTTGATTTTATTCATTACTGGTTACTGCATTTTGTTAGTTGAGTACAAAACCCTTCTGAGATGAGCATAGGTCTGTCTACCCAATTTGTTGTTGTGTTGTTAGGAGTATTTCTTGGTTTTGAATGCAAGTATAAAATCGGTAGAATAATTTGGAGTGCGATGTAAGTTTAGGACACGTTTTAAATTGGACAATTTGACGGTGGCTGAAAACTGTAATCGAGCTGTGGTTCTATTCACACTCTCCCCAAACTATCTCTATAACTCCTTGAAGTATCTTGAAGTAAACAGTTGAGTGTCCGAGTCTGTTGACCCTAACGGTACAATTGGTTGACATGGGTCACTACTTAACATCTGTAAATCATTGAGAGATTAATTTAGATTTCCTTAAAAAAATCGCCGGACCAGCGATTGTTGATCATTACAGGTTAGCAATCAATCAGCGAAAAAAATTTCGGAGCTGCGCGCGTTTCTGAAAACACTTTTCATTTGCTATATGAGTTGCAGGAGGCTTGCTCTTCTTAAAACTTCATATGATTTCGATGGTCACTGCAGATAATTTTTTTAAGTTTACTTAAAAAGTTAAAAACGGTAAAGCACCAAGTATCGATGGCCTACCGAATATAGTACTTAAAAATTTACCCAAACAAGTTGGGTAAACAGACCTACGCTCATGTCAGAAGGGTTTTGTATTCAATTTTCAAAATGCAGTCACCAGATTGAATAAAGTCAAGAAGCATGTCAATGACGATTTTATTGGAGAAACTATGAAATTCGAAGCTCATACTATTATTAACAAAGTTGAAAGAATTTCGACTTCTGAGGTTTTTGTTATTGTTCTACTCATAAATTTCTCCCTTGATAATTATTTCAGATGTCCATTCGCGAGGCAGGAAACACATTTTTCATGTATTTCCCCCCTGTGCCCCCACTGTAGCAAAAACTGACAGTTTAAGAACTGTTTTGAAAAGCTCCCATGTAAGCTATCATTTCATACTCACATCGGCTACGTTTGATGAATTTTTTCAGGGGCCACTCTCCTGTACTGTTATCATCGATTAATAGCCACTTTTTTCGAATCCTAGAGTTGTTACAAAGCCCTTTTGTTAGAAGCTCCCTCCCGCCTCCTTGGCTTGTTTCACTTATGAGTATTAATTGTAGGTACTCAGCTTCAGTCATTCATTAAATTGAATCAAGTGTTCAAAGCATGCACCTTAAACGTTGAAGTTGGGAAAAAATAACTCAAAGTTACTCAATCTTCGCATTTAAAACAGCCACGTTTTTGTTTTACGTTTACTGATACCACTAGCTGAACTGATTCTCAAAGTTATTCATGACACCTATCATTCCTGAAATTTTCATGCAAATCCTAGCAAAACTGTAGTGTCTGAGTCGGTAAAAAGCGCATGTTGTTCCATAGCCATATGTTGCCATAGTAATACATGCAGCGCATATTGTTCCATAGTAATACAGGAAAATTCAAACCGCTATAACTTCGCTAAATATAATTCAATCTCTATGAAACTTGCAGGGTAAATCAATCTTATAAATAGTCATCTGTGTATTTAATTTCATTGAATTTAAGGGTGCCGTTAAGTTTTTATTCAAGAAAACATAAAATCGATAAATCATACTATTACTAACAAAGTTGAGTGAATTGCGACTTCTCACGTATTTGTTGTTGTTGTACTCATCAAGGCCTACATCCCTGATTTTTTTAAGATTTTTCGGATGGAAGGTGTCCAATCGCGAGGGGGGGGGGGGGACACAAATTTTTCGTGTATTTCCCCTCCCTGTGCGCCCCTCGAAGCAAACTTTGTCAAACCAAGACCTGTCTTGAAAAGTTCTCATCAAGACCTTTCATTTGATACCCATATCGGCTGCCTTCAATGAAAAATTTTTTTCGGGGGTCACTCCCCTATATGGGGAGACCCCCCTTAAATACCTTATAAAATTTTTTTGTAGTTGAACTTTGAAGAGATCGCCACTTTACACCTATATACAAAATTTGATGCTTCTAGCTTAAGTAGTTTCCGAGAAAAACTGCTGTGACACACGGACGGACGGACGGACGGACGGACAGACAGACAAACGGACAGACGGACAGACAGGACGCGATTTTAGAAGGGTTTTGTAAAATTATTTTACAAAACCCTGAAAAGGAATAGTATTCTTATGCCACCTATTTAACGCTTGCCTTAGGCTCTCCTTCTTTTCATCCATCTGGAAACAAGCTCTAGTCATACCTATCCCGAAGCCTGGAAGAGATCCGTACTCTCCCGACAACTACAGGCCTATTAGCTTACTACGGGGATCAGGTAAGCTCTTTGAAAGAATAGTCCTGAAAAGATTAAATGATTTGATGGCTAACAATAATATCTTACCTGATTTCCAATTCGGCTTCAGAAACAGACATTTGACAGAGCATCAGCTCCTCCGTGTTACGAAGGACGTCAAAGCAGCGATGTACAATAAATTGTCTGTAGGTTTGGAGACGAAAGAAAAATTAATGTCACGACTTCAGATCAAACTTCGAGGTGGTGAAAAAAATGAAAATCGTTGCGTTCCAATATTGCAAATTTAATTCACAGAAATTTTTCGAGAGAAATTCATCTAAATTTAGTGCGTACATTTCATAGTCAAAGTTTTGGGACGAGTTGTCAGCCAATTGCGCACGAGCGGAAAACAAACGCAATGATGTCGATATCGAAGAAGCAGTCGAAAGTATGTACTATAGTGATACTATTACGTGTTTACTTTTAAAAATGTTTTCTTCTTTTATAGGTAGCGATTGAATTCCCCGGCAAAAACACTAAGAAACGCAAGTCCATGAACCAACATATGGCGAAAAAAATCAAAAACTTCAATAACGGCGTATTCATACTCACCATGGCCAAATGGCAACACATATTTTTGGCACATAGTGCACGTTTACTAAGCCAAACAGTCACATCGCAATCAACAGAAAATGCAGTGTTGGTCCTAAGCCCGCTATTTCCCGTTTACCAAAATTTTCAACAATAATTTTCGGATGCAGAGTTTAATGGATTATTGAAAAACAAATATATTTGCTAGTTTATGTTTTTAATGAAATTAACTACAGTATAAGATAAAAATAATTTATTACTTTATCAATATATTAATAAAGCAATATGCTTGGTTAAATTCAAAAATCACCAAGGAATAGGTCCAACTCCATTGAAATAATTTTTCATTGTGATCCTTATTTCCATTGCTTTTTCTTTCGAGTTTTGCATGTGTGATTGTTGCAAAGGAATCATTTGTTTCTCTTCCGAGTGCCAAGGTGTATTTGTAATTTAACAGGACATAGTACAGGAAGTCCGGGACTGGAAAAAGTTGGATGCTCACGAATCCTTGTGAACAACGTATAAATACGGAGCTAGGGAATGGATATAATGACCTAATTAAAATTATCAAATAACTTATTTTTATTTATTTACTTCATCACTATTTTCCAGAATTAATAATCCCAATTATAAAATAGAACTAATAGATTACGTGTTAAGGTTAAAATATAAATATCATGTAAGAATTAATCTAAAGTTAACAATTAAGTAGTGACTGAAATTAACGACAAAAGAATTTATTGCTCGTAGAGTACTCTCCGCAGCATGTTTTTAAATGATTCAAATGAGCAAGAAGGAGGACCAAGCTGGAGATTAAGATGGTGTCTTACCATACGAACCATCGGTGAGTGACTGTAAGTTACGGTTCTGGCAAATGGTATAGCGTAGTATTGCGACGACCTAGTGCGAGAAGGGGGACGTATGCTAATGGCATTGTATAATTTCGACAATAACATGCCTCTCGATAATTTAAATAAGAAACATTGATCCAGGAATTGCCTCCTTACCTGCAGTGAAGGTAGACCAAGGAAATTCAGGCGATCGTCATAAGGGCGATACGGGATGTTGTATTTGTAGAAAAGTGTGCGGGAGAACCTACGCTGCGCAGATTCAACCGCCACCATGAGATAATTAAGATGTGGAAACCATATCTGGCATGCATATTCAAGGATTGGGCGAGCCAACATGACGAATAACCGAACGCAGGTTTGAAAGCTGAAACATCTATGAGAGCAAAGTAGGACAAAGTCCGCGATCAGAGAAGCTTTCTTGGTTATTTCTAAAACAAAAAGTATAAGTCATCCTGAAGAGCTTGGCGATTTTCAATTGAATTAATGACTTGAAATATCTTCAGATCATCAGTATATAAAAGGGGGTTGGATGTGAAGATAGCTGGGAGATCATTAATAAAGAGGTTAATAAGAAGTGGGCTTAAAATTGATCCCTGTGGAACACCAGAAGTTGGGACGAAAGAGTGTGACAAAGATCTATTACAGATAACCGTGCAGGAACGATGAAAGAGAAACGAGTGAATCCAGGAAAGAAAAGATCCCTGAATGCCGAAACGGCGGAGCTTGTTGATCAGGATGTTGTGATCCACACTATCGAATGCTTTCGCAAAATCAGTCTAGATCACATTAACTTGACTTCCTAAGTCAAGGATGATTGCAACGGTGTTGATAAATTCCCCTGGGTTGGTTACGGTAGAATGTCCTTTCACAAATCCATGTTGATTTTCAGATAAGTTAGGATGCAAAACATAATAAAGTTTACAGTGAACAATGCGTTCCAGGATTTTTCCAAAGCACGATAGAAGTGAAATGGGTCTTTAATTAGAGGCCTGGGAGTGGTCACTCACTTTATGGATGGGGAGAATATTCGCACATTGCCAAACGTCTGGAAAAGTACCCTTTTCGAGACTTGAATTAAATATATGGGCGAAGAATGAATGAGAATGAAGAAAGGGCTTCGATAAAAATGTTAGGGTTTCCATCAGTGCCGGCTGCGCTGCTAGAATAAGTCTGGAGTGGATTGAGTGTTTTCATCAGAAGTAGAGGTCAGGGAGCTATAGACGGCGGAGAATTAGTCAGCAAACATGTCGCATATGGCCTCGAACGTAAATAACGTTTCCTGGCTGAGTCCTTTTTGTAATAAAATCTCCACAATTATTTTGCTTGCCTCAGCTGACCCTTAATTGCATTATAATTGTATGTTATTTCCCATAGTAGTACTTAAGGATATTTATATCTATTACCTGATGTATCTTTTCTGCCATTAAATGTGAAAGGTTTAAATATTCGGATGATTGTAAGAAGAGCTTCAGAATACCGCCACTGATGAAGAGGATAACTTGTCTTCCAAATACCGGTATCTGGTTAAGAAATTGTATAATAAAAAGCACTTAAAGAAGGAAATTTTTTTTTATATTTTCAGAATCATTACAGGTGCTTTTACTGCTGAAATACAAATCGGACTCGATGAGATATTTAATTATATCGGTTATATTTGAAAGTAATTATCAAATAGTTCAGGTAAATACAAAAAAGGTGAAGCAGAAAGAGAGTACTCCTACCAGGAGGGTTTTGTTAAACAATCAGTAAATCAAACAATATATTCTGCATATCAAAACCTGACTAATGTACAAGTTCCATAAATTGAATTCATAGAACTAAATGCTGGTTATTATCTATATATTTAAATTCGCCGCCATGTTGTCTCAAGTTTTTTGACCCCATTGCTAGATTAGTCACGATAACACATCAATATTACAAATATTTTTATCAAAATTCCTAAATATTTGTAGTGTCTATGTCCGTTGCAAACATGTATCTCCCTAGTATCACGTGCCAATGTTGTTGTAATTGTTGAATATTCAATCAGCTGCAACTTAGCTGTTTATTGTTCAGTTATTATGAAATTTTCAGAATACGTAGAACTACTTTAAAAAAACTGAAATTGTAGCTTTTGGGAGATTTAAGTGTCCCATTTGGATTTAATGGCAAAAATGTAAAACTTTTAAAATGTACTAGTATTAACAAAGTGGATCGAATTTCGACTTCTGAGGGACTTGATGCCCTTGTACTCATAAAGTTTTATCGCTGTGATTTTTTTCAGATTTTTTGAGTCAAAGGTATCCAATCGCGACCTAGTTTTAAGCTGCAAAACTCCACCATGTACGGTCTTAAGCCCATTTGAGAAAGGAAGAGGGCACCCCTTGTTTCCCCAACCCATAACTTCCATGATTCCTTATGCCAAACCCCCCAATTAAATGGTAGTAAATGCTCTCGGGGTAGCACATTGGGTTTGCTGCTTCCCCAATAATGGAACAATACATGCCGAGATATGCTAATAACTATAAATACATCTACAGCTCTGGGATGTAAGGCGTAGCAGGCGAATCTCCCACACCTGGTAATGGAGTTGAGGTACTTACCATTCAGGCGGAATGGACGTTGAGCAACGGGCTAACTCCCCGTCCCTAGAAAACCCTAATATGTTTTGAAACCTGCAGATGGGCCTCGGAACTCACGGCTACGACCTTGCAAACGACAAAATGACTATGGCACTAGATCCTGGAATGTAAGATCACTCAATTACCCTGGCACTGTTAAGGACCTTTAACAACACGCTAGTCAATGTAAATTAAAAATACTGGCAATGCAGGAAACGAATTGGACTGGTAATGATATTCAAGACATGAGATCGCACACAATATTCAAAAGGGGGAAGCTTACTGGAAAACGAGAATTCGGAGTGTATCACTGTCGTCCTCCTTGCTAGAGAGCACCACGTTTTTTACCTTCGCCGAAACGAGGATGCGAGGGAGATGGTTGCCCGTGAGGAGAGACAGCGCTGGCTCAATGATTGGCAGCAGTCTTGGGTCAATTTCACGAAGGGAAAGTGGACTGCGCGCCTCATCTCGGATGTGAGACCATAGCTGAATCGAAGGCATGGTGAGAATGAATTCTATCTGACCCAGCTTTTGAACTGGCATGGGTGTTTTCAGTCTTACCTGCACAAGATTGGTAAGTTACGGTCCCCCGATTGTCGGTTTTGCCCAGGAGAGGAGGACAATGGCTGCCACACATTTTTTGCGTGTATAAAATGGATCAGGCTGTCTAGGGAACTCTACAGGGAGACAAAAGAGCTCACTCCAGATAATATAGTTGCGGTGATGCTCGAATCGGTTGACAAATGGAACTGAGTGGGACATTATCCTCGGGCAGTCCTTAAATACAAAAGGGTCTCACAGCAGCTGGGCGCGCTGGGGGATCACTTTTCTGCCACTTCCTCTTCCTCTCTTCCCTCCCCGCTAGGAAAGGCATCTTCCAGCCTGAAGGTGCCTCACGGCATAACAAAACGAGACCTGGCCCAAAGTAATGTGTCAAACGGTTCCAGGCTGGGTTTTTAGGTTGACAGGGGAGGCGTTTAGCGGGTAGTCCTGTCGCCTTCTTGCGAGCATGGGAGTCCCACACTCTGTGCATAATCGGCATACACCTCTTTACCACAAAAAACAAGTTGGGTAGACAGACCTTTGCTCATGTCAGAAGGGTTTTGTACTCAACTTACAAAATGCAGCCAGCGGCAACGAATAAAATCAAGAAAAAATGTAAAAGCCGATTTTATTGGAGAAAATATGAAATTAGAAGAAAATATGAAATTAAAAGATCATGGGAGTCCCACACTCTGTGCATAAATGGCATTCACCTCTTTGCCACAAAAAAACAAGTTGGGTAGATAGACCTACGCTCATGTCAGAAGGGTTTTGTACTCAACCTACGAAATGCAGCCAGTGGCAACGAATAAAATCAAGAAAAATGTAAAAGACGATTTTATTGGAGAAAATATGAAATACGAAGATCATACTATTATTAATACAGTTGAACGAATTTCGACTTCTGAGATATTTGTTATTGTTATACTCATAACTATTTCCCTTGATAATGTTTTCAGATTCGTAAAGGAGAAAACACATTTTTCGCGTATTTTCCCCTCCTGTGCCCCCCTGAAGCAAAAATTGTCAATTTAAGAATTGTTTTGAACAGCACCTATAGAGAACTTTAATTTGACACTCATATCGGCTACCTTTGATGAAATTTTTTCGATCCCCTGTACTGAAATCATCGACTCATGGCCAATTTTTTCAAATACTAGAATGGTTACGAAGCCCTTTTGCTAGGAGCTCTCTCCTGCCTCCTCAACTTGTTTCACCTATGAGTATTAATTGTAGGTACTTATCTTCATTCATTCATTAAATTGAACCAAGTGTTAAAAGCATGCACCTTAAACGTATATGTTGGGGAAAAATAACTCAAAATTATCCAATTTTCGCATTTAAAACAGCCACTATTTTGTTTTACGATTACTGATACCAGTAACTGAACCGATTCTCAAAGATATTCATGAAACCTATCATTCCTGAAATTTTCATGCAAATCCTAGCAAAGCTGTAGTGTCTGAGTCGGTAAAAAGCGTATATGGTTCCACAGCCATATGTTTCCATAGTAATACCGCGCATATTGTTCCATAGTCATACAGGAAAATTCAAACCGCTATAACTTCGTTAAATACCATTTGATCTTTGTGAAATTTTCAGAATATATCAACCTTATAAATAATCATCTTTGTAGTGAATTTTATTGAATTTAAGGGAACCGTTAAGATTTTATTCAAGAAAACGTAAAGTCGATAGATCATACTAGCAAAGTTGGGTGAATTTTGACTTTTCACGTATTTGTTGTTGTTGTACTGGTTAAGGTCTACATTCATGAATTTTTTCACCCTTGAACTTTCAAGAAATCACCACTTCCAACCTTCCCATAAAGTTTCATTGCTGTAGCTTTTATAGTTTCGGAGAAAAAGTGCTGTGACATACAGACGGACGGACGGACGGACACAGGTCGTGATTGCAAGCAATGATGCCGTTTTTAGGGTTTTGTACTAAAATACAAAACCCTAAAAACGGCATCATTGCTAGGAGCAAGCACGCTTATCGCCAAACTACCATGTATTTACCAATGCTCCCGAACGACCCATAAATCAACACCCGTCATCACCATTTCAATACATTACACATCGCCGGCATTTATTCCAAGACCAAGCATAGCTACCCCAGAGCCACTATGCGTTCGCCCATGATCCCCAAACTTCGACCAACGACCATCCGTGGTCGAGAGTTCAATATATTGCACATCGGTGGCATCGTTGCTCTGACAAAACAAGGGTACCACCGAACCATCATGCATTCGCCCATGCTCGCAAATACCTACAAAAGACCATCCGTCGTCACCACTTCAATACATTGCATATTGGTGGCATCGGTGCTAGAATCAAGCACGGGTACCGAAGAACCATCATGCACTTGGGCGTGGTCCACAAATATCCACCAATGACCAGCTATCATCGCTACTTTAATACATTGCACATCGGTGGCACCGATAGGTGGTACCAAGCATGGGTACTGCTGCACCATCATCCATTTGCCCATGGTCCTCAAACACCAACTAACGACTAGCTGTTGTCGCCATTTCTATACTATGTATATCGGTGACATCAAAACTCCCAGTTTTCGAACAATCTACCTCGCTATTGCCAATAATGATTCGGGTGGAATGTGATAATTTAATCGAAAATATATGTAGCAGCATGGGTAAATTTCTACTTAAAACTGGTTATCGCGCGAATAAAGTTTTGCTGTCTGTGTGAAGTGTAAATGGCTCTGCTTTTTCGTTACATTTGAAAATTTTCACCCGCCAGTAAAGAAGTTTCACATTAAAAATCTATAGTTGAAACGAAATGGTGGCCGCTCAAAGGTAGAAAAAAAGCAAGAATGTCTTACAGTAGTTATTGTAATAATCGAGCAGTGGCTGAGAAAACTGCTCAAAACATACAATTATGCTTGATCAAATTTTAATTGGAAATTTAAAAAGCTAATTATTTAAGTTTACAATCAAAATTCAATCACGGCAAACCTTTCACAATGCAATTTCTCATAGAATAGCGTTGTCCCGCAAGGAAAACTACAGTTGCTGGCATGAGTGGGCTCGCCAAGGAATCACGGTTGCGACACACAAGAGAGATTCTGATGGTGATCGTGGAACGTGGCGGATGTCGCGGGGGACCTGCGTGGCGACACAAATTTGCACAGCAAAAAATTATCGTTCGCGGATACTTCTGTTACGGCTCAAGTTGATTACCACCATAAATCATTAGATTGTGAACTCGTATGTCCATCGAATATCGCAAAGTTCTTGTTGAATGATTGTTTATGCTCACTTTCCATTGTGTATTTTGTTACGGCTGTGGAGGGGACTTGAGTGTTTCGCTCGTCGATCATGTCTTTCATAGTTCATTCAACAATCATTTACATATAGAATATTGAATTGTCGACCAATTGAAGTGAAAAACAAATAGAATGAAGATTTTATTTTCGTTTTTGGTCTTCACATAAATTACATTAATCAGTACTTTCAGCCCCAAAAATGAGCGCTCGTCGGAGCAGGATTGGGTGAGTACCTTATCTTTACACTAATAGTATCGCAAATTTTATTCTTTATTTACCTTAATTAATTAATTAAACGAAACAACTAATATGAAATTCTCCAAATAAAGTGTATTGTGTATTTGATATGCATGATTATGAGATGAAAATATTAAATACATTAAATTCTGCATCATGTTAGCTGGAGTAAAATATATACGTTTTTGCTTTTTTGTTGATTAAATTTTTTTGTTATTTTTGCGATCATTGCATGTATTTTGGTTTATCATGTGAAATAAAATAGTAGTCAGGCTATAATCAAAAGGGAATATATTAAAAAGAAATAACAAGTTGAAGTTGCAGGAGAGTGCTCCTGCCAGAAGGGTATTGTAAAACAATTAGTAAATCAAACAATAAATTCTGCATATCAAAACTTGACTAATATACAGATTCCATAAATTGAGTTCGAAAAATTATTATGGTTATTATGATTTTAAACTCGCCATTATTTTGTTTCAAGCGTTTTGACCCCGTTGCTTGATAAGTCATGATAACAAATCAATATTACCAACCATATCTAAAATGTTTATCAAAATTCCTACATATTTGTAGTGTCTAGGTCCGTTGCAGACGTGTATCTCCCTAGTATTACATGTTAATGTTGTTGTAATTATTAAATTTTCAATCGGCGTTAACTTAGCTGTTTATTGTTCAATTATTGTGAAATCTTCGAACCATATACAATTACTTTGAGAGAACTTAAATTATCGATTTTGGCAAATTTAAGGGTCCCATCTTGATTTCATAGGCAAAAAAGCAAAATTTATAAAATGTACTTTTATTAACAAAGTTGAGCGAATTTCGACTTCTAAGGTATATGTTGCCGTTTTGAAGGAAAAATTGTCAGTTTAAAAAAAAGCTCTTATAAAGAATTTTCGTTTGATATTCATATCGGGTACCTTTGATGAAACTTTTTTCGCCGGCCACTCCCCTGTACTGCAATCATCGATTCATGGCCTATTTTTCGAATCCTAGAATGGTTACAAAGCCCTTTTGCTAGGAGCTCTCTCCTGCCTCTTCAACTTGTACTCATCTTCAGGCATTCATTAAATTGAATCAAGTATTAAAAGCATGCGCCTTAAACGTTCAAGTTGGGGCAAAATACATCAAAATTATTCAATCTTCGCATTTAAAACAGCCACTATTTTGCTTTACCATTTCTTATACCGCTAGCTTCTACTTTAAGTTGTGATAGGTTTGAAAGAAAATACAGTTTTTTTTTAATTTTTTGTGCACTAGAATACATCCTTGTGAAATCAGTGCTGATAATTATGCTTGAACTGAAGAGTGAAGGGAAACTTTGCGCGAAGTTGATCAAATAGTTGGCAGAACACACTCCTCTGTCCAGTATATGGGGAAAACATTTAATACAACTGGTTCGATTATGTCAAAGCCTCGTTGTGTTTGACCTCTCAATACTGACTGAACGCGAAAAAAGAAACGTTTTGCAGGCAGTTAAAAAGAATTCTCGAGTAACTGCTTTTCAAAATTGTTACAAATATAAAAGGCTATTTTGGCAAGGTTCTCCACGAAGATACCATACGAAAAATACTAAAGAGAGATGGATATCGGTCACGCATAGCACGTACAAAGCCATACATTTCGGAAGTGAACAGGAAGAAACGTGTGCATTCCACAAAAAATATATAAACAAGCCACCAGAGTTTTGGGACCATGTCTTATTCTCTAACGAAAACAAATTTTGCATATTTGGCATTAAAGGATGAAAGTTAGTGTGGCAGAAGAGCGTTACTGCCACCGAAAAAGAAACCCTCATCCCAACTGTGATACATGGTGGAGGTAGTGTGATGGTCTGGACGGCAGAAGGAGTTTGCCAACTCATGATTATAGAATCGACTGTGGATCAATACGGTTACCTACATATTTTGAAGGTAAATTTGAAGCAAAGCGTTCAGCAGTTGAAGTTTGGTGACGATTTCTGGTTCCAGCAAGATAATGATCCCAAGCACACAGCACACAATGTAAAGCTTTGGTTGTTCTACAACAGAAAACATCAACTGTGAACGCCTCCCCAATCCCCAGACCTTAATTCCATTGAGCATTTGTGGGACTTTTTGGAGCGCAGGATCCGTCAGCGCAGCATATCCTCGAAGGAAATGCTGAAAAATGTCATCGTCAATGAATGGGCAAAATTACCAGGCAGGACAGAGCCAAAATGGTTCACTCCATGCCAAATTGACTTAAGGAGGTCCTTGAAAGAAAAGGTTATCCCGACAAGCTATTAGGCCCTGATATGTAATAAAATATTTGATTATTTGCAATTAATATTGTCATGTACGGATACTTTTTCTGGTTCGTTTAAGTGTGGCTTTTTTGTTTTTATTTTGTAAGGTCTAGTTTTTAAAGGATTCCACAGGATAAATTTATCCAAAAGATAGTTTCATTAATGAGTCAATTTTGTTGCTTAAATATTTAAATGTAGCAGCCTTCTTTAGTATGAATTTCCCAATATGTTGCATTCTTTTGATGTTGTACGGATACTTTTTCTGGCAAGTGTATATATTTTCTTTTGCAATATAATGAATTGATAATTGAATATCACAACTCGATCTTTGTTTTTGTCTTGAAACCAGACCGGGTATGGGACGCGCCACGTTGGCTAGCCCCTCCACTCATGAGCTAGCCATCGGGTGAGCTCACTCCTTATATGTGCATTACAGGTGCTCTTATAGGGTAGAGTGGCCTTCGGCTTGCATGCTAATTTATGTTATAGTACTATGTGATTCCATCATATAAGAGTTTAACATAAATCTGAAACGTTGATGGTTTTCATTTGAGGAAAAAATTCATGCGAATCATATTTGCAAGAGTTTTTCATTCAAATGAAAAACATCTGGCCACATCTACAATGGATCTTGGTCCAGATGGGGGATGCAAGGGGCACCGCTTCCACCTGGATGCCCCACTCTTTTTTGGGGGCCATAAATATCGTCAGTAAAGATGAAATATTCTGAAGTCTTGTCTGTTTTCACTAGGCCCAGTTTTTTGTTGGCTTTGGCAATATCTTTTTTTAGTAGGTTACCTCGGCCTCGACACCATTGGACCGAGTTGTGTTATCCACTGATTTGTAAATGCAAAACTTTTTTTGTAGTGGGTCCTTGTGCTGGGGAGAAGGACCCACCCCATGACAAAGCAATTCTAGCCTGTCAGCCCATTCACGCGTCCTCAAACAAGGCTGATCTTGGCGAGCGCCAACATCCTCTTTTGCCGAGGCGGCAGACCATCGCTGCAGTCCTTCACGGACATTTCTATCCACTCTAATCACTACATTATGACCAAATCCTCCAACCTATATTATGAAACTTGGTAGCGTAGTAGCGCCTGTAAGTATCTAGAGAACAATAAAAAATTTCAAAATCAGATCTCGAATTTCAGAATGGTAGCTATTCAGATTCCAGAATTACAAAGACTTCTGAAACTTACAAATATGTTTCCATTTGTATATTATGGTAGATAATGATTAAGTCTAGTGATCTTGTTATTTTTGTGACCATCCATAAGGAAGTTTCAAAATGGCGGCGATTTTCGTGGCCCTATAATTGCCGCATTTCTCAGCAGCTTTTGATGCAACTTGAAATGATAGGTTATTAAATCAAATTTTTCATCCTGCATGTCATTGAAATTACACAAAGAATAAAAAAGTCGTAAACTTAAAGTTTACTATTTTTAGCTGCCATTTTCAATGAAAATCAAATATTTTTTCCTGTCCAGAGTAAAACTTCGATTTGAATGAGATTTGGCAAAATGGAAGATAGATGAATCTTAAAATTTCTCAAAACAAACGCTTAAATTCAAAACAGTGGCTCCAAATTTAGAAAGTGGGGTCGTTATTTAAGCAGCAACTAAAGTACTAAATATATCTTTATGGAAATGTTTGAAAAAGCTTACATTGGAAGTATTTACCCAACAGAAAATTTTCCATAATGAGTGATTGTCATTAAAAGTGGTTACCAATCAAATTATTATTTGCTTTTTGAAACGAAGGGCACGTACAAGAAGTTCGTCAACGGAGCTTTTTTTACAGTGTATAGACTTGATGGCATAGTTTTCATAGTTGATGATAGAATCTCGTCAAGAAACGAATAGATTTTAAACAAAAAGACTGAGATAAAACAAAAATTTAAAAAGAAAAACGACTTCAGATTGCCCTAAAAATGCTAAAATAAATTCAATGGAAGCGGTACCATATTCGTTTTTCTCTGTTTCGTTAATGTTTACCGTACGTTTGTAACTTCGGTGCTGAAATAGGGAAATTGATTTGGCACTGTCGGTTTTCTTTTTTTTTTTTCTAAAAGTTTTCTTGTATCAAATACCCATAGTTCGTTAACATTAAATTAAAGTTTGGTTTGAATGTGCTGATAGCGGAAATGAAAGAATGTGTATTTTTAATAAATTTCATTATTGTATTCAATCTTCTTCAACTTCAACACACTCATTTTAATGCTCCTCAAATAATTTTATGTTATGTTTTTAATAATTTACCAAAGCTCTGTAAAATTCTGTTCCACGGCTGCAATAGCTTCTTCATTCAACGAAAAATGCTTTCCACGAAGAAATTGTTTCAAATTCCTGAAGAAATAATAGTCGCAGGGGGCTAAATCTGATGAATATGGTGGGTGTTCAAGCGATTTGTACTTTAATTTTTTCAATTTAGCCACCTTCGACGCACTTGTATGTGGACGTGCATTGTCTTGATGAAAAATTATTTTTTTCTTCTGTAAACCGAGTCTTTTTTTACGAAATTTTTTTTCCAACTAGTGCAAAAGGCTGCAAAAATTCTCAGAGTTAATTGTTTTACCTTTTTAAAGATAACCAATCAAGAAAATCGGTTATGAATCATAAAAACTGATAACATAATCGTTCTGACTTGCCCTCTTTTGAAGCTGAATAACTTGCTTCAGTCCACTATAGAGGCTCTTGTTTCAATTTAGGATCATGATGGTAAGTGCACGTCCCATCCACATTTGGAAAACGATCCACAAATTTGGTTCAATTCTCGTTAAAATGCTACAAATTACGTTTACAAATTTGTTTCCAATTCAGTTTTTGCTTGAATTGTTAAAAAATTCGGCACTATCTCTCCGAAAAAGTTTTTCATACGTTATTCTTCGTGTGAAATATAGAGTACTTGTTCGTCCAAAACGCCTGTAGTATCAGCAATTTCACTGAAAATGTTGGCAGGCTAGCATTGCGGTATCATGGGGCGGGTTCTTTCCCCCAGCACAAGATCCCCTACAAAAAAATTTCGCACCCACGAATTGAAACGATCTAATACGGATCGACTGGTACTGAGGCCGAGGTAACCCCTTTTGAAGCATTACAGGTGCTCTTGCAGGGTAAGGTGGCTCTTCGCTCGCGTGCCTATTTATGACACATATAATACTATGATATTTTTCATTTAAAGGAGAAATTCATTCAAATTATGTTTCGATGAGTTTTTCACTTGAATCGAAAATATGGCCACGCTTACATTTGGACCTTGATCCAGTTGGGAGGGTGCAAGGGGGGCACCGCTTCCATCTGGATGCCGCACTCTTATTTGTAGGCCATAATTATCGTCAGTAACGACGAAGTCTGCTGTAATAATCGAGCTGTCATCCCTTACAGCGGAGTTGAAGTCGTGTCGTTCGGATTTTATTTTACTCTCTGACCTAAAAAGTGCTGTTTACTACTGCATTTAGAATAAACTACGTCGAATAAACACAGTTGCAGTGTTTTTACATCATATAACAAAGTTCACCCAAACTAATTTGATAGTTCAACGAAGTTTTGTGTATAATGAATCCTCAAATGCACGCTAACGACCAGTCGACGTTGTTTCTTTGAGATAAAGCCGCATGGGACAGTGCTATTGCTGCATAAAGTAGACTTGATCCATTAAAATTATTGTATAATTATATATGCTGGTATGATTATAACATGTGCATTGATCCTGAAAGTAAATTCCGCGAAGCACTGAAAAAATGCTTGACTATATTTAAACCAAATGAAGCATACAAACAGGATATTCAAATGGTTAAATTAGGGATTGAATTTCTCGATACACAAGCAAATCCTCTTAATACAGGATTATCCATTTCGTGGTTGGGAAAGTATAACGCTGCTATTCGACATTTGTCAAAATTAAATGTCATCCAAAGTATGTTTTTTTAGTTGAAGGTTTGCCATTTAGGAATATGGATCGTTTAGTAGCCAAAGAACGCGTTGAAAATATTAAATTTTGTTACAAAAATGGTGATTCTGCTGTTTCAACATTTAGGGCTCTACGAGCCAATCACGGTCGACACAATCGACCTACACAGCAAACTATTTCGAACACAGTGAGAAAATTGGAAGAAACTGGATCGGTTATTGATATTGCAAGGCCTGCGTATCATCGCAACATTCGTTCTGCTGAAAATATCGCTGTCGTTGCTCAAAGTGTGAAGAAAGACCCAAATTAGTCGATATCTCGACGTGCTCAACATTTGGGCTTGTCTTACGGCTCATTGTGACGGATTTTGCATTTGAATTTGCATCTCCACCCGTCCAAAATATAACTCACTCAAGAACTTAAGCCTCAAGACCATAACAACGCAGAATGTATGCAAATCGGGTGATTAAACAACAAGCCGTTGATAACGATTTTACGAACAAAATTTTCTTTAGTGATGAGTCTCATTTTTCGCTCAGTGGTTACGTAAATAAACATAATTGCCGCATATGGGGCTCTCAAAATCCTCAGGTGATCGCAGAAAGGCCTTTGCATCCGGAAAAAGTGACCGTTTGGTGTGCATTATTGTTTGGTGGTGTTATTGGCCCGTATTTTTTTGAAAACGATCAAGGAAGATCCATTACAGTCAATTCTGATCGCTATGGACGGATGGTAACCGATTATTTTTGGAGAGAAATTGAAGATTATGATCTGGAGAACATGTTGTTCTAACAGGACGGAGCCACAAGCCACACAACACAGGATAATCGAGCATTTTTGCAAGAGAAATTTGCAGGTTGCGTTATTTTGAGATTGACTGATGTCAATTGGCTCGCAAGGTCCTGCGACCTAACACCTTTGGATTTCTTTTTATGGGGCCATGCAAAAGACGGTGTTTACGCGAACAATCCTCAAACCCTTGAGCAATCGAAAACCAATATTCGTGAAGCTATGGCCGAGATATTGCCGGAAATGTCCTGAAAAGTCATTGAAAATTAGCTCAAAAGGATTGAAGCCTGTAAGAGGTCCCGTGGAAGACATTTGAATAATTTTGTGTTTCACGTATAATGGCAAAGTTCAATTTTTATATTGAATAAAAAATTTTGTTTCCGTTTGAATATTTTATGTGTTTTCTTTAGCTTCACTTTCCCAAGCGTAAAATGGATAACCCTATATTAATCAAATATTATATCAGCGAGGAGTCGGAGTTCTATGCTCACGTTTTTATATAGATTGGGCTCATTATTATAATTCAGCAAATGCTTTTAAACAAGCGGAACCTGTGTACAATTTATGTTTTCTGGCTAAAGTTGAGCGCTACTATGAACTCCACGAATTACATAAAAATTTCGTACATCACTGTTGCATCGAATGTTAGATACAGACAATTCTTCAAAGAAACGTGCTTTAAATCATTTGATTGAGCAACGTCAACAAATAACAAACTTAAATCCATCTAAAAAGAAGCCAACAATGAACTTGCTGAAACTATAACGGGTACAACATCTTGCGTAAAAAAGAAACTCAGGTTCAACAAGATCGTATACAATTGCAGTATATTCAACAGCCTTAATATGTACACCTACAAGAAATACAATTAAACCAAAGTCGCAAACAGCAAGTATTACTACAAGTTTACGTCCATGTACAACAAACTCAGCAAGCCTACATACAAAATAGCACTGAGACTAGAGTTTAACCAGCAGTTCAGGAAAATTCCCAAAATAAACAAGAAGCTGTACAAAATGATCCTCACGGCCAGTCCACCCATAATTAATGTTATGTGCCAGCACCACCACCATAAGCCATCCAAAATATAACTAACCCACAAACCGCCCAGTCCGCACCGCAATCACACATAAGTCAAGCAACAAACCGTATTCACATCAGTCCAAACAGACAATAGCCACAAATTAGTAGCGCGGCAAACATTTGAGCATAAAACGTTGCAAAATGTACACCTGAAAGCACCAAAAGACTTTTTGCCACGAAAGATAACACAAAAACACGCCCAAAAAACGACACTTCCAACGCATGTCCAACAGCCTGCACAGCAGACGCGGATGCAACAGAAAACATTGCAAACTCCACCCCAATAACAAATACAACAACGAGTTGAACCTCAAATCAAACAGCAAAGAATTAACCATAAAATGCAAGCTCAAGTGTGCAGCAAAATGGGTGGAAGACCCGTCAACTGCTATCGCAAGGGTCCCGTAAGGCGATATCCAGCAACAACGGGGAATCTGTTAAGAACTCTGATGGCAGACACGTCACGAATTCCAAAATTCTTTCAGTTTTTTTTGCAACGAATGGAGATTTTTTGCATCTTGAATTGGATGAAGAAGACGAGGTCCTGAGCTCTCGTACATACAGTGAGCGAGATTGTGATTACCAACGGTTTTTTATTGTTAGGAAGTGGATATTTAAAAACCAAAAGCGAAGTTCGAATCGTGACATCATGATCGCTTCGTGGTTATCGCATTGAATTGCGCGTAAGAAGCTTCTCATTTCGCGGATCCGTTCCTTTGCGTATTGATTCTATCGGTCAGTTTAGCCTTTTGTTGCCTTGCCAGTGGTCAAGAAAAGGAGGTGAGCTGCAAAAAGGCTAAAGGAAAGATCTTATTTTGTGCGATTACCATCAACACTTGTGGAGTTGTTCGTGTATACGACCGAAAAGATTTGTTTTGTGGAATTTCCACAGGCCGGGGCTTGAAAAGTGTCGTGTGCGTTTTTGCAAAGGAAGAAAAAACGTTTTGCATTGATTTTTTTTCCAAAAACTGGGATTTTTGCAGAACGGAATGCGGAAATCGTGATTTTAAGAAGCCCCGGGCAAAAACTTTATAGTGTGGAAGTGAACGGTTAGCGCATTAAAATGTTCCGGATTTTAGCGCCATTTCAAAAATGCTCTCGAAATTACCCGCCGACTCTCCCTTTCCCAACCATTTTTACAGCATCAGATCGAATGCTGTGAATTGCGCGGTATTTTTCGATTTTCATGCTGCACAACTACATATGAGATTAGGTGCCGAGCTTAAATAATAAATAATATAATATTTGGTTGCAAGCAATTACTTTGGTGTGTAACGCTTTGGTTAGCAAAAAAAATATTTCAAAATTTGTGTAAGCTAAGCTGTTCCTAAATGCAATTGATATTCCATCTTGTTTGTGATTATGTACATAGTCAAATCTGGTTGTTTACAAATCCAAAAGCATTTAGCCGTGAGAAACGGCTGTACAATAATAGAATAGGGGAATAAAGTTGTACTGCAAGCAAATCACGTCCTCCGACGGGCCCGTGTGGAGCGTGTTTTGCTGGGGTGAATTTTGTAGGTGGATGAATTTGGAGAACTCACTGACAGTGGAGTGCTTGATTTATTGAGATTCAAATTGTCTTGAAGTGTTGTTGATCAAAAGAGAACCGTCTGAGACGATAGATTTCATATGCAGATACTTGGAAGTTGTATCGGATTTATTTAAAATTAAGACGCTGTTGAAACAACAAGTAGTTACCACCCTATAAAATGCAAGCGCACCATCTCATGTCAACAAGCATCAAGTCAGCCCATAAAACGAACGCCATGCAATTGTTTTCTTTGAGGACTACGTTTTCCGCCCTTTACATTTTGGAAGAGTGGAGGAAGCCCATAAAATTCGATATTTGAGCGTCACCAGCTACTAACTTTTAGTCAATATTTAAATGCAAGAATGTTCGATTTCAGAAGAATTTTAGTAATAAATTGATTCCAGTCATCACCACATCTTCAACGAGTGCTTGTCAAGGATGCCGGTGAGTATCCGCTTATCTCAATTAAAATTAAAAGTTTCTTCAATGTATATATATTTATTTAAATTATTAATTGAACGAAGCACTTTGTATGAAATTCTCCAAATACTGGGTTTCGTGTATATGATATGCACGGCTATAAAATGAAAAATATGAAATGCATTAAACTCTACATCATATTATTTGGAGGAACATATATACCTTTTGCTTGCATATATGTAGGGTTATCCATTTTACGCTTGGGAAAGTGAAGCTAAAGAAAACACATAAAATATTCAAACGGAAACAAAATTTTTTATTCAATATAAAAATTGAACTTTGCCATTATACGTGAAACACAAAATTATTCAAATGTCTTTCACGGGACCTCTTACAGGCTTCAATCCTTTTGAGCTAATTTCAATGACTTTTCGGGACATTTCCGGGAATATCTCGGCCATAACTTCACGAATATTGGTTTTCAATTACTCAAGGTTTTGAGGATTGTTCGCGTAAACACCGTCTTTTGCATAGCCCCATAAAAAGAAATCCAAAAGTGTTAGGTCGCAGGATCTTGCGGGCCAATTGACACCACCCAATCTCGAAATTACGCGTCCTGCAAATTTCTCTTGCAAAAGTGCTCGATTAGCCTGTGTTGTGTGGCTTGTGGCTCCGTCCTGTTGGAACAACATGTTCTCCAGATCATAATCTTCAATTTCTCTCCAAAAATAATCGGTTACCATCCGTCCATAGCGATCAGAATTGACTGTAATGGCTCTTCCTTGATCTTTTTCAAAAATATACGGGGCAATAACACCACCAAACAATAATGCACACCAAACGGTCACTTTTTCCGGATGCAAAGGCCTTTCTGCAATCACTTGAGGATTTTGAGAGCCCCATATGTGGCAAATCTGTTTATTTACGTAACCACTGAGCGAAAAATGAGACTCCTCACTAAAGAAAATTTTGTTCGAAAAATCGTTATCAACGGCTTGTTGTTCCATCGCCCAATTTGCATACATTCTGCGTTGTGTATGTTCTTGAGACTTAAGTTCCTATGTAAGTTGGATTTTGTATGGATGGAGATGCAAATCCAAATGCGAAGTCCGCCACAATGAACCGTAAGACAAGCCCGAATGTTGAGCACGTCGAGATATCGACTAATTCGGGTCTTTCTCTACACTTCGAGCAACGACAGCGATATTTTCAGCAGAACGAATGTTGCGATGATGCACAGGCCTTGAAGTATCAATAATCAAATTTTTACACTGCTTTCGAAATCGTTTGCTGTGTAGGTCGATTGTGTCGACCGTGATCGGCTCGTAAAGCCCTAAATGCTGAAACAGCAGAATCACCATTTTTGTAATAAAATTTAATAATTTTAACGCCTTTTTCAACTATTAAACGCACCATATTGCTAAATGGCAAACCTTCAGTCAAAAAAGCACGCTTTGAATGACATTTAGTTTTGACAAGAGTCGAATGGCAGGGTTATACTTTCCCAACCACGAAACGAAAAACCCTGTACTTTTTGCTTTCTTGTGTTGATCAAATTTCCTTTCGATTTTTGCGATTATTGCATGTATTTTGGTTTATGATGTGAAATAAAATAGTGACAAGACTAGAATTAGAAGCAAAAAATGTGAGAAAGAAGAAAAAACAAACCCAGAGTAAAAGCGATTGGATGCGGGTTGATTGGTCGGATAGAGTAAAGTTATAGTACTTTGCATTCAATATATTTATGCCTTGTATGTTTGCTTTTTGCAAATAATGAATAGATAAATGAATAATTCAATTTCGGTCTTTCCTTTCATCCAATCTGAACGGGTATGGGACCCGCAACGATGGCAGGCCCCTCTAATGACATGAGCTAGCCATCGGGCGCGCTCTTCCCTTCTATTGTGTTGTAGGGGCTCTTGCCCGGGTAGAGCGGCCTTCCGCTCACGTGCCCTTTTATGGTATAGTATTATGTTGTACTATCGCATAATACCATAATATGAATTAGCGGCGTTAATATTCCTCATTTGATGGAAAAATTCATGTAAATTATGTTTGTAAGAGACTTTCACTCAGATGGGAAATATATGGCCACGTTTTCTGTTCGCTTACGGTAGCGAAAGTATCGAAATTCATGTAAATTACTTGCCCAATAAGTTAAATTCATATGCATTAAAAATTCATATGCATCATGTTTCACATTACTCACTTGCCCGCGAGCAAAAATTGCAACTCGAGCGCGTTTAATTTTCATGGGACCGTTTTGTTCTGCAATTTTAGAATAAGGAAATGTTATATTTAAAGTCAAGCTATTGGGAAATAAATTCAGTTGTAGTTTTTTCGGTATCAAGCAACGTTTATTTCATTTGCTCTGGTGTCTTTGCTTTGAGATAAAGGAGTCGAAATATTTCTAGTACTGCAAGCAAAAATATAGCATTGCCTACTGCGCACTCTGTTGTTTTATTACAAATTAAAGGAGTTAGAATATTTCTACTACTTCACCAGAAATATATCTTTGCTTCCTGTACATTTAGTAAAGTAATGCACTGTAAATTGGGTGGTAAGAAAATTACCTTATTGCAGTACAAAAATAATGGTGACCCCGACCCAATCCAGACTGAGGATAATAGAGAGAAGCCGACCGTTGCAAATCAATTGTAGCATTTGAACAAGCTCTACAATGGAGAAGTTGACGGCTAGACAATCTGAGCTGGGGAGCGAACTGGAACAGCTGCTGATAAATTTCAAGAAGGATTCAGTATCCAGAAAAACCAAGGAGTACCTAGATAAGAGACTAGGCTTGTCAGAAGGGTACTGGTCCAAGTTAGATCAAGTTCACGATCAATCGAAACCATTTGAAGTGGGCAGACCAGATCATCCGTACTTTGCCAACAATTACTACAACGAAATTTGGAAGGTGTACGAGAAGCTCATTCGTGCACTAGATGCCGCGAGGAAAAAATTGGAGGGAACTTCTACTAACGACAACCCCATGGCATCTTCACCTGCAACCAAACTTCATGCAGATTTCAAACTCAAAGGCGATGAGGAAGAAGATCCGGAAACAAAAGGAAACATCCGGAAACAAAAGGCATTAATGAGGACCCTTACATACTTCATTCAAGACATTGAAAACAAGGCTAGTAATGAACATTTTACTAAGCACAACACACTTAGGGTCAATTTATAACAAAGATATGTGAATGAACTAGCAGAGAACGATCAGGCAATATGGGAACACACCACTGAAAGAAGCCCTCAACAAACTTCTTTCTCAACCATCAAGCTCTGTTGAATCTGCATCATCATGACGTAACCAATGAATGTCTACTGAGAATCAAGAGTTAAGGCATTTTAATCGACGCCTGGGATCCAATGCTACTACATGTACTGGTGAAGAGCTTGGCCATACTACACATACGTACATGAGCAATTCTTGGCAGAGCCCCGGCAGCTGGGCACTGTGAAGCGTTCTCTATCATTTCTAGCGAATCGTTTTTAAAGCCTTGAAAGCTCGACAAAGGGGGCTCACCGTCTCTGGAGCAAAAACAAACTAAGCCTGTCTCACTAGTGACGTAACCTAAAGGGAGCCCATGCATAGTGTGCAAAGGAACGCATCCACTTTATTCTTGCAAAACCTTTCTGAATCAAATGCCAAAGGTTCATCTCCAGACTGTGAAGAAAAATAATCAGTGTAAGAACTGTTTGAGGGTGCACCATAATAGACAAAAGTGGTCGCTCCAAGGCTGCAAGAAGTGTTCGCACCGGCATAATCCAAGTACATAACTGCACATCGAAAATTAGGGTACCAAGTCAAGCTCTACTTTACCTCCAGCACAAGCGGAAACATCGACAACGCCATCAAACTTAACGAGCCTAGCAGCGAAAACCAACAACAGACGGAGGAACAACATCTTGTTGAGCACTGTACTCGTTAACATATTCGCTGTGGGTGGTCAAGAACTTGAATGTTGGGCTGTTCTTGACTCCGGGTCTCAATTAAATTTCACCACTAAAAATCTGGTCAGACGGCTTGATTTGAAGGAAATTCCCGAAACATTGTGTGTTAATCGGACTGGACAAGGAATTCAAAAGGTTCAATCCAGGGTAAATTTTTCGATACAGTCCAGTACACCAGGATTCTCAGCCAGAATCGAAGCCTTTATTCTACCGCAAATTACAACTTATCAACCGTCAGAATTCATTGACATATCATGGCCTACTCTCCAGAATGTGTCGCTTGCGCATCTTCAATTTAATCAGCTTAGTCAAATTGATATTCTCATTGGAGCAGAAAACTTTTTGCCGATACTTTTGGCTGGGCAAATACAACTGAGGAAGCGATTACCAAGCCTACAGAATACCATGTTCAGATGGATCGTCTTCGGTCGAGTGGCTTATTCGGACACCCACACTTTCAGCTGCGTCATCTGCAGTCATAATTGCGGCGAACTTCAAGAAAGGGTTCAAGAGTTTTAGAAACTGAACGAAGTGGAGCCAGGCTCGAGCTTTACGTAGCAAGAAAAAGGTCGTGAAGAACACTTCACTGCTAATACCAGGTGAAGACAAGATCGACGATTTGTTGTAAAATTACCATTCATGAAAGACTCTAAGTTGCTGGGTAACTCCAAAAAAACAGCACGTAATCGTTTTCTGGCTTTGGAATGCAAATTGAACAAGAACGAATCGCTGAAACAACAGTACACTGACTTCATACCGTCAGTTGAGATACATGGAAGAGGTCGATATTCAGCAGGTACCCACACCCCATTAGTTCTTGCCGCACCACTGTGTCACAAAACCAGAAAGTACCACAACTAAACTGCAAGTGGTATTTGATGCTTCAGCGAAAATGTCTACGAATATCTCCTTGAATAAAGTTCTACACACTGGAACCTTTCTCCAAGAAGATGTATTTTCCATCCTGTCATGCTTCTGGCTTTCGATGTTTGTATTTACGGTGGATATCGAGAAAATGTACCGCCAAATAAAAGTGAAGGAAGAAGATAAGAAATGAACCAGTTAAGTATTACCAACTAACTACGGTGGCATACGGCATTACAACGACTTCAAACTTAGCCATAAGATGTCTCAGACAAATAGCAGAACAAGCTGAAACGTCAGCCCCACACGGTTCGCCAACGATAAGGAATAATATTTACATCGATGACGATCAATAAAAGTCTAACGGAAGTCCTCGCAGTGCAAAGGCAACTAAAGGAATTGCTTCAATCAGGAGGGTTCAAATTGCGGAAGTGGTGCGCAAACCATAGTCGGCTACTTCAGGGCATTCTCAAAGAGGACCAAGCAGTTCAATTCAACATAAACGGCAAAGACAGCTACCATGTGAAGACGTTGCGCACAATCTGGCTTCCCCAAGAGGACAAGTTCTGCGTAAAAACACTCCAACCCAGCCACGGTAAAGTGACCAAAGAAAAAGTGTCGTCTGACATTGCGTGACTAAAGCCAAAATATTTCTTCAAGCGTTATGGAATCTAAAGATAGATTGGGACCCAGCTGTACCAATGGAGATGCACTCCTTTTGGGCTGAATTTCGGGGAGAACGGCAATGCATTGAAGATACATGCTTTCAGTACGCATCAGAGAAGGCATACGGTGCAGCTATATACGTGTGATCACAGCAAGTTGATGGTACCGTGGTCGTGAGACTGCTATGTGCCAAATCAAGGGTGGAACCAATCAAGGCTACAACGATTCCGCGTTTGGAGCTTCAAGCTGCAACAAGCTACCAAGCTTGCTGCTCGGGTCAAAGGTAAACTACAATGGAATGATTTTCCATGCACAATTTGGACGGAATGTTAGAAAGTTTTTGCCTGGCTGAGGAACCCATCATCATCATACGTCACTTTCATTCCAAACCGAGTAGCAGCTATACAGGATCTTACCACAGCTGAACAATACAACATCCAAGGAAAATCCTGCTGATTTGGATTCCCGTGTAATCTCACCCAACAAATTGAAGAATAATATTTTTTGGTTTTGTGGGCCGAGGTTTCTACATTGCGGTGAGAGCATATGGCCGAGAAATCAAAAATATGAAACAGATCTAGGAGCAAGGCAAACGAAGGTGGAGCTTTCAGTTGAAAACGAAGGAGAAATACTGTCTACGATCAATAACCGGAGTTCTTTTCAACATTTGCAGCGGATTTCGGCTTATATTCTTTGGCTCTTAAATAACACTAGAAGCAGAGGGTTCAAACGCTCATCATACCTAACTGTTGAAGAATTGGATGCAGCCACGGCACAACTTTTAAAGGAAGCACAACACCGAAACTTCTCACAAGAGTTAGCCTCACTTGAAAAAATGGTCATAGTAGACAAGCAAAGCAACTTAAGTTCACTCACCCCATTCTTGGACAAGTGACATGTTATCAGGGTTGGAGAACGATTACAAGAAGCTAACATCACATATGATTCAAAACACGCAATGTTGTTACCATGAAATGGCACACATACTCGGCTGGTAATGACAGACATTCATATTAAAAATTTTCAGGTCAGACTCGCTACCACACTGCCCTGCACTGCACACTGATAGGAACCCAATTCCATTTCATCCCACCAAGAGCGCCACATTTTGGTAGACTGTGGAAGGCAGCCATCAAGTCAGCCAAAAACGTGCCTCCTTGCAACATGAACAACAATTCGCTGACATATGAGGAGTTGGAGACGGTTATAGTGCAAGTAGAAGTGATACTCAATTCACAACCTATCACGCCAATATCTTCGGATCCGAACGACCTGACTGTGTCGACCCCAGGACATTTTTTAATCGGCGAACCGTTAACCAGCACTGCTGAATCCGCTGGAAACCCACAGTGAGTAGGTCTACATCAACACTCGAAGCGCGCTCTTCACCTCAAGAATCAGTTCTGGCAGCGATAGTTCAAAGAATATTTAACTGAGCTGAAGTATCGAACCAAATGGCAGCAACAATGCCAGAACGCCCAGCCGGGCATGATGATTATAAAAGGACAGCAATCTTCCGGCCATGCAATGGTCACATACTGGACACTATGATGGTTTAGTCCGAGTTGCAATCGTGCAAACGGCTACGGATGTTCTCAAAAGGGCAATCCACAATCCTGCTCCACTACCAGTAAAGGTAACCACAAAAGCGAAGGATGAAACCAACGAAGAAAACGTCACCAGTACGGCGTCCCCACAGTTGACGTTGGAAACAAATACAGACCGAACAACAAGCCCATCCTCAACTGAAGGTCCACCTCCTTCCAAAAAACCGCCCCGAAGTCAGCTACCAATCAGCCTTTTATTATTCACATGCCTTGTCTTGCCGGTACAAGGAAACAATCAGGCAACAATATCACCATTCAAATCATCACCTGGTTTGCATTTTGAACGAATGGGTTTCACTCACTTGTCATCCAACGAATGGGACTCAGTTATTCACTGCAACAAGACTAACTACTGGAAGGAGCTAGCCACTGTAAATAAAGGGATTGAAAACGTAGATCAGCTCTGTACCAAAATAGTAAGTAAGCATTCCTGTGCATCAACGCTAGCTCAATTTGCAGACAAGGCTATGGATTTAACAGAGAACAACGAGTTATTGCGTCAACAAGGCCATAGTGAAGGAAAATGGTCCCCTCACAATATATTCGGTAACATCGTTCATTTGTTATTTGGCATTTTGGATGATGAATATTCGGAAAAAATGTCAGAGACGATAAACTACCTTCAACAAAATGACAGATACTTGCTAGAACTATTGAGAAAACAAACATCCTTAATCGGTTGCCCTATAAATATCATGAAAGAGTCGCATAAAGCAGTTGAAAGACGAGAAACGAACTACAAGAAAACCTTAACACCATTAAAGGAATAAACTACGAGTTCCATCATGAAAAATAACTGAATACTTCAATACTCTAGCAATTCGGTTAATACTGATGATATCACATTACCAAGGGCCACAATCGACACTTCTAGAAGTGATAACAAGGGCTCATCATGGCAAAATTAATCCGCAAGTAATAAATCCAAGACAGCTAAGAGACCAGCTAATTTTGATTAAAGAACACCTCCCACCAACTTGCGAGCACCATAGAAAGTAAAATGTTGAGCAAGCGAATGATTTTCTGAACAAACCTTCCATTTCTATCACAAGAAATATTCGAAACCTTGCGAATCGTTCCAATCTTCCAATAAAATCTTTCTCACCGTTATTCCATCAACACAAATTCTACTAGTAAACTTACATCGAGATCAATCATAACCAATGTCCCAACTGGAAATCGCAAAATGTCTTCCTGATGACTATTCCAAATTTATCTGCAAACTTCGGCATCCGATGCATCGATGGGTATCTAGTATCAACCACTGCAAAATGGCAATCTTAACTGAATTGGGCAATATTTCCAGCTGTGAAGCCATCAAAACAAAGGAGACCGTAAGGTGGACCCAGCTCTTGAATCCAAATCACTGAATTTACGTAACAAACCAACGTGTGAGCGTCAACATCATTTATGGAGCGACAATCTCAACCTGTTTGCTATCCGGATCGGGGATCATCAACATTACAGACGAGCAAAGTACATCCCACGATGATAAGAACGTCCATCATTCCTTCGCGAAATATTTTCGCCCTCATTGAGTTCACCGAAAATTTCAATAAGACACGTATGTAGGCCACGTACAAGGACAATTTAGAAAACGATGTTAAAACACTACAACAGAGCATCAAGAAGCTGCGAGCCGCTGAAACGGAACTCCCAACACACAATTCAAGTCACGTGCATCATTTCACCATTGGATACTTGGGCTTATCGATTTCAGTAGTCTTTCGCAAGAGGTGGCCTACACGTAACCGTCACCAAATACCCGCACCACGCAAAGCGAAAGCCTAGGGATTCCTGGTGAATCCAGAAATCCATCTTTGAACAGTTCGTTCAAGGGAGAGGGGGGAGAATGTTTGCTTACGATAGCGAAAGTATCAAAATCCAAGTAAATTACTTGCCCGATAAGTTAAATTCACATGCATTAAAAATTCATATACATCATGTATCACATTAGCCACTTGCCCGCGAGCAGAAATTGCAACTCGACCGCGTTAAATTTTCATGGGAATGTTTTGTCTGGCTGGATTCCGCAGAATTAGATGCCGAGTAAAATTTCTTGAGTCGCGGAAAATTACAAGAAACGTGAGTTGCAATCTCTATTCCCATGGGAATAACATTTTGTTATGAATTTTAGGGTAAGCAATTTTAGAATAAGAAAATGTTCTATTTAAACTCAAGCTTTTGGGAAATAAATTCGTTTATAGTTTTTTCGGCGCTAAGCAAATTTTATTTTATTTGCTCTGGTGTGTTTGCCTTGAGATAAAGGAGGCGAAATGTTTCTAGTACTGCACTAGAAATATAGCTTTGCTTCCTGCACATTTAGTAAAGTACTCAATTGTGGATTGGGCGATAAGAAAATTACCTTATCGCGGTACAAAAACATCTACGCTTGGATTTTGATCCGGTTGGGACGGTATGAAGGGGCACCGCTTCCAACTGGATGCCCCACTCTTATTTGTGGGCCATAAGTATCGTTGGTAACAAGAAAATCTCTCAAGTCCGTCCATTTTTTCCAGGCCCAATTTGTTCTCTGAACAAGCAATTTCAGCCCTTAGTAGGTTACCTCTGCCTCGGTACCAGTCGATCGGCATTTGACCCTTTGTAATTCGAGAATGCGAAATTTTTTTGTAGTGGGTCCTTGTGGTAAAAGAACCTATCCCACGATATCGTAATGCTAGCCTGCCAGCGCATTCACGCGTCCTCAGATAAGACAAATCTCGGCGAATCATACCATTCTTTTTGCTTAGGCAGCATACCATCGCTGTAGTCCTTTACGGACATCTTATCTACATCCACTCACTAAAGTCGCTTTCAAAGCTTTTCAACCAACCGACCTGAAACATTTTTTAAATTCTTCGGAAGCTTTGAAAATTCCTGGGAAGAAGAGTGAAGAGTACGTATGACAAACTTAAATATGGGGAAATTCTAAAGTTCGGAACAGTCAATTGACATTCAGACTCATTTGCAAAATCTTAGCTTTCCCAAAGTACTCGTACTTACCACACCACCTCCGTGGGACGTTTCTCGGATCACAACTATAATACCCAATGTGCTTTATTTTTAGTTAGATATGCTAACTGACCTGGATGCTTTTAACTAAATTTCTCGAGAGAAATTTACCTATTGCGGAGAGTATCCTATATATATATATATATATATATATATATATATATATATATATATATATATATATATATATATATATATATATACATATATATATATATATATATATATATATATATATATATATATATCTATATGTATATATACGAGGTGTGTTCAAAAAGTATCGCGAATTTTGAATTTTCGCGGGTTGCGTATATTTAAATTTCGATTTTTTTGTGGCGTTATGTTGGTACTCATGTCTATCACATATGCCGACAAGCTCGGCCATTTTCAATGTTCACTTGATTGGTGATAGCTGCTTTACTTGCACGTGTTTTCAATCGTCTTCGATTTTTACTTATTCAAAAAAATGGATCAAAGAACGTATATCAAATTTTGTGTGAAAAACGAAATTAAGTGCGCGGATGCATTCCGAATGTTGACTGTGGCATACGGAGAAGCTACCTTGGACCGAAGCAACGTTTATCAGTGGTACAAAATGTTTTTAGAAGGCCGAGAAGATGTGAACGACGAAGAGCGCCCCGGGCGCCCGAGCTGACAGTTTTCTTCGATTGCAGGGGCGTGGTGCATCATGAGTTCTTGCCACAGGGAAGAACGGTCAATAAGGAATATTACCTGCAAGTTATGCGCAATTTGCGCGAAGCAATCCGCCAGAAACGCCCGGATTTGTGGGAGAACAAACATTGGCTTTTGCACCACGATAACGCCCCTGCTCACACATCGTTGCTTGTGCGCGACTTTTTGGCCAAAAACAACACACTAATGATGCTGCAGCCACCCTATTCCCCAGATCAGGCCCCCTATGACTTTTTCTTGTTTCCTAAACTGAAGAGGCCCATGAAAGGACGACTTTACGCTACGCTTGACGAGATAAAGACGGCATCGAAGGAGGAGCTGAACAAGATTAAAAAACATGATTTTTTGAAGTGCTTCGAAGTTTGGAAAAACCGTTGGCACAAGTGTATAATATCTCATGGGGATAACTTTGAAGGGGACAAAATAGATATTCATGAATAAATAAATAATTTTTGAAAAAAAAACACAAAATTCGCGATATTTTTTGAACACACCTCGTATATATATATATATATATATATATATATATATATATATATATATATATATGTATATATGTATATTTATATATATATATTTATATTTATATATATATATATATATATATATATATATATATAAATATATATATATATATATATATATATATATATATATATATATATATATATATATATATATATATATATATATTATATATATTGTTACTTGTAAAAATAATTCTGCAAGCTACTGTCGCAATTCTTTTCACAACCATTAAGAACATCAACAAAATGAATTTACTCGAAACCACGAGAACCCACCAAGCATGATCAACATCTGAAAGTGAGTCACTGCTCCATTCATTACGCTGGTGGAATGTTCCCGCTAATTCACCAATGTACGAGAACTGAGTTGTATGATTAGAGACCCTATATAAAGGCGAGCTGAATGAATGGGGGGATCATTCATTCGACCGCGATAAAAACTGCGATAGTGTGTGGAAGCGATATTGTTCGAGTAATAGAAAAGTGATTGTGAAGCGATCTTAGAAGACAATTGTGATAGAAATTTATGGACAAGTGGAAGTTAGATTTTAATAGTGAAAATTAAAATTGTGAAAAAGACAAAATAAGTGATTGTGCATTTGAAAGTAATTTAATAAACTCTTTTAATTTAATTTAAAAGACATTGCGTTTTCGCTCTCCCGGAACATTAAAATTATTGGCCGTGAACCATAACACGCGACAGTGGTGTCAGAAGTGGGATAGAAAATTTTGTAAGTGAAAAACGTTTAAACATAAAAAAAAGAAAAATGCACAATAGTGAAATGTAACGTGGAAACTGGTGGAAAAATAAATAAAAGCCGAAATAATAAAAATGACCACGAAGCTAACATTTGAAAATAAATGAATTTACCATGGCGGAGCTTAAGGGAGACGCAGAAACGCCAAAATTAAAGGAGCAAGAAAATGCGATGATGCAAATGTTAATGCTGATGCAGCAACAGTCTTCTAGTTTAACTGTGAAGCTAAACCAACAAGCGACCGAAATCAATGAAGACATCGCACAGAAGCTAGAGAAACAGTCAACCGAAATAACAGCGGAGCTCGGTAGTCTGAACAAACAAATTAAAGGCGTCGAGGAAAAGGTTGACCAGTTCGAGGAAACGTTTTACCAGGTCGAGGAAAAGGTCAGCCAAATCGAGGAAAACGTCAGCCAGGTTGAGGAAAAGGTCAGCCAGGTCGAGGAGAGAATCAACCATGCTATGGAAAACATGAAAAAGGAATTGGAAATAGCAAAGGCAGTAGTAACCGCCTCACCAGTCCCGCTTAGAACCGCCGCGCAAAGCTCATCCAGAAATTCGCAGGCACCAATTTTCGACGGGCAAACGGTCTGGAGAATTTAAAAAACTCAGTTTGAAGCCGCCGCCAGGATAAATCAATGGAATGAGCAGGAACGAGCAATTGCACTAATTCTTGCTCTGAGAGCCCCAGCTGCTGAGCTCTTGCAGACGATCCCCGTTGAGTTGCACTCAAACCCGGCTGCTATAATGAATGCGCTCGACATGCGTTATGGAGACGATCATCTGAAGCAGATTTATCGGTCACAGCTACGGCATCGGGTGTAGAAGTCTGGAGAAACTTTGCAGCAACTAGCCCAAGACATTGAGCGACTGGTTCTTTTTGCTTACCCAGCGTACGACTCAGAACATCGAGATGACGCAGCAACAGAAGCATTCATCATCGCATTAAAAGACCAGGAATCACAATAAGCCGCGCGTTTAGCTCAAAAGCAAACGGTTAAGGACGCATTGGCTTATAGTCTGAACTTTGAGGCAGCGAAAAATGCGAGCTGTACCACTGCCCGGATTCACGAGGTAGTGACAGACGAGTGCAGGTGTGAGCGCGTGGAGATTGAGCAAGACCTGCATGTAAGTGGTGCGCCTCGATGCTGGAGCTGCGGTGAGAAGGGGCACTTGCAAGGAGATTGCAAGAAGCGAAGAAAATCGAGCTATTGTCCAGGGTGGAGGAGATCCAGACCGAGTCAGGAGCCCAGAATGGAAGCCCTTTAAACTGACGGGGTCAACTTCGTGGGGCAGAGGTTGGCTAGGAGGATCGACATCCCCAGCACTACCATCACTGTATCAAGACTACATCGTGCAGAAGCGGACTTATGACTTCCGAGTCAAGTTGACGGAGAACATTGCACCATAACAATCGACACTGATGCAACCTGATCGATTATCCGACCAGACCATGTGAGGCAACAACTACTTCAAAAGGGCAGGATTTTCTCACTATGGGCAGCTACGGGAGAAATTGCACCTGGGAGACCTTGCGTTCCAACATAATTTACTGGTCGCGAACATTATGGATGACTGCATTCTCGGAATGGATTTCCTGCGACCACATGGAATCACGTTGGATTTAGGCGAATGGGTATTGAAATGGCAGAATGTCGAAGAATTTATAGAGGATCCCAGCGTCCGAATTCCCAAGATGAATGTGATAGTATGTGCCGACACTGATGTACCGAAATCTTCCGAAAGCATTGTATGGGCCAAGCTTGATGATGATTCTGGAGACCAGCGATCTTATCTGATAGAGCCAAAGAAGACGTCAGCATTGCGCAGTCTGATTGTTGGATGAAGCCTTGTAAGATCTTTAAGGAACGGATACGTGCCGGTTAGAGTCCTTAACACCGCAGACTCAACCACGAGCATCAAAGCGGGAGAAGTCATCGGCAGCTGTCAGCCTGTTTCCACCATCACCTCTTTGGAAGCTACTCACGACCATCATTGGAAAAGGAGGAAAGACACAGGCAAGGCCCGGGAACCCATGTCTGCAATATTGAAGCAGGTCAAATTGCCAGCGCAGCTATTCAAGCAAGCCTCTGATCTGGTCACCAAGTATAGTGACATCTTCTCAACAAGCCCGGATGACCAAGGCCGAACGAGTCTGGTAACTCACATCATAGATACACAGGGAGCCAAGCCGATTCAACAAGCACCGAGATGTCTCCCGATAGCCAAATAAGGAGAAGTGAGCGCGCTGATCTCGCACATGGAAAAACAAGGCGTTATTGAACCTTCTGTCTGTCCATGGGTCGCGCCTGTAGTTCTAATAAAGAAAAAGGATGGTAGTACTCGTTTTTGTGTCGACTATAGGTAGCTTAACGACGTCACTAAGAAAGATAGTTACCCGCTCCCACGCATCGATGACATCATGGACACTTTAGCCGACGCAAAATGGTTTTCTACACTCGATCTCAAGAGTGGCTACTGGCAGGTAGAAATTGACAAGAAGGACAGAGAGAAGACCGCATTTTCAGTTGGGACTAGATTGTGGCGGTTTGTGGTGATGCCATTTGGGCTTAGCAATGCTCCAGCCTCTTTCGAACGCCTGATGGAGTAAGTGCTACGTAGCTTCACCTGAAAAACCTGCTTGGTGTACCTAGATGACATTATTGTCATCGGGAGGAAGTTCGAAGAGCATGTTAGGAACTTAGAAGAGTTTTTCTTCCGATTGCGACTGGCAAATTTGAAACTTAGTCTCGACAAGTGTACTCTTTTCGCAGCTGAAGTAAAATACCTGGGACACATCGTATCAGCAGAAGGGGTCAAAACAGACCCTGAGAAAATTGAAGCCATGAAAAGCTGGCCAACACCAAACAACAAGCGCCAACTACGAAGTTTTCTGGGTCTGGCAGCCTACTATCGAAGATTCGTCAAAAATTTTGCCAAAATAGCTAAGTGTCTCCATCAGTTAACCGACAAAAATTGTCCGTATGTCTGGAATGAACAATGCCAGGTAGCCTTTAAGACCTTGAAGGATAAGCTATGTGAATCATCCGTGCTGGCATATCTGAAACCCGGAAACATGTTTGTAGTTGACACCGATGCGAGCAACGGCGGTTTTGGAGCTGTAGTCTCCCAGCAGATCGATGGCGAAGATAGAGTCCTCTCGTATTACAGTAGAGTTCTTTCAAAAAGCGAGAGGAACTACTGCTTGACCAGGAAGGAGCTATTGGCTATAATAGAGGCCACCAAGCAGTTCCACAAGTACCTATACGGCCAGAAATTCGTTCTTCGAACGGACCATGCATCATTGAGTTGACTGCTCAACTTCAAAAAACCCGAGGGACAAGTTGCGAGATGGATCGAAAAATCGCAGTCATACGACTATAAAACTGCTCATCGGAAGGGTGGAGTTCATGGAAATGCTGACGCCCTATCCCGCCGTCCATGTCCAGCTAACTGCAAGCATTGCCGACGGATTGAGGAAAAAGAACCGCCCGTTGATCTGCAATTGATAACGACCGAATTCGATGCAGGTTGGTCACCGGCGGAGATTCGAAATGCCCAGTTAGCCGATGAAGACATCGGACCATTGCTCGTATGGAAGGAGACAACTGGGCGACCGGAGTGGAAAGACGTTTCAATGCATGGCGCAATCCTGAAAAGCTTTTGGTCACAATGGAACTCCCTTCAGGTAGAGGGTGGCATACTCAAGCGGAAATGGGAAACGGTGGATGGCAGCTCCTATAGGATGCAAACTATACTTCCCAAAAGCCGAATCCATGACGTGGTTAAGGAGATGCACGAAGGATCCTCGGAAGGCCACCTTGGTGTCAACAAGACCTTAGCGAAATCGCGGGAAAAGTTTTACGGGCTCCATGCTCGAGAAGACGTAGAGGACTGGTGCCACAGATGCACAATTTGGGCTTCCGTCAAAGGTCCAAAGCGACGACTGAGAGGACAAATGCAAACCTACAACGTGGGTGCACCATTTTAAAACGATTGCTGTTGACATCGCAGGACCCTCTCCTGAATCCGAATGGAGAAATCGATACACGCTGGTTGTAGCCAAATATTTCAGCAAGTGGCCCGAGGTCTACCCCATTCCCAACTACAGTAGCCGAACAACTAGTGTTAAATTGGGTCAGTATGTACGGCGTACCTTATGAACTACATTCGGATCCAGGCCAAAACTTTGAGTCACTAATTTTTAGCCAAATGTGCGAGCTGTTGGGAATACAGAAAACGAGGACAACACCGCTGTATCCTCAATCCGATGGAATGGTCAAACGTTTCAACGGCACTCTCAATAAACACCTGGCCAAGATGGTTGATGAGAACCAAAGGGACTGGGACCGACACATTCCACTATTTTTGATGGCGTACAGAGCTGCCGAACATGCATCGATGGGCCAAGCCCCAGCCAAAGTCATTTTTGGAAAGACTTTTCGTCTGCCAGCTGATGTAAACTTCGGAACATCTCCCGAGAAACCCCAAACGGTCTCGGAGTACGCAAGTGAGCTAAGGCAACGGTTGAACCAGATACATCGGACCGTGCGAAAACACCTCGAATCGGCTACTGACCGCATGAAGACCAGGTATGGTCTACAGGCTAATTCTACTGGCTTCCAGCAAGATGACTTGGTGTGGCTATATAACCCGCAACGGCGAAAGGGTAGGTCTCCAAAGTTGCAACATAGTTGGGAGGGACCATACCAAGATACAAAGCGAATCAGCGATGTCGTATGCCGAATACAGGAACATCGTAAGCTGAGAGCCAAAATGAAAATCGTGCAACTCGACCGTCTTGCCCAATATTATACCCAGGGAGAATTGACTACAAATGGCGACACATCTTTTCGGGGTGAAAATAACTGAGGTGGGGGCAGTGTTACATGTACAAATAATTCTGCGAGCTACTGTCGTTTTCACAATCACTAAGAACATCAACAAAATGAATTTACTCGAAACCACGAGAACCCACCAAGCATGATCAACATCTGAAAGTGAGTCACTGCTCCATTCATTACGCTGCTGGAATGTTCCCGCTAATTCACCAATGTACGAGAACTGAGTTGTATGATTAGAGACCCTATATAAAGGCGAGTTGAATGAATGGGGGGATCATTCATTCGACCGCGATAAAAACTGCGATAGTTTGTGGAAGCGATATTGTTCGAGTAATAGAAAAGTGATTGTGGAGTGATCTTCGAGGACAATTGCGATAGAAATTTATGGACAAGTGGAAGTTAGATTTTAAAAGTGAAAATTAAAATTGTGAAAAAAACCAAATCAGTGATTGTGCATTTGTAAGTAATTTAATAAACTCTTTTAACTTAATTTAAAAGACATTGCGTTTTCGCTTTCCCGGAACATTAAAATTATTGGCCGCGAACCATAACACGCGGCAATATATATATATATATATATATATATATATATATATATATATATATATATATATATATATATATATATATATATATATATATATATATATATATATATATATATATATATATATATATATATGGGATATAACGAAATTTGTGACCACGCTAGAGGTTGCAATTTTGCTCTCATTTTCACCAAATTTTCAGGAAAGGTGTGTTTGGTAAATATTTCGGTTAAGTTCGTGCACCAGCTATATAGGCCGGGCGAAAAAAAATGGCGGCCATTTTAGACGAAAAATCGTGATTTCTATTCTGACCAACGTATAGCTCCGATTTGAATGAAATTTGGTACAAAGATTCACTGATGTATGTGATGAATCTCGCAATAAAAAATCCAAAGTCAGTACGGCAGAAACGAAATGGCGGCCGCTCAAAGGTCAAAAAACGTGAAAAAATTTTTGTTGTAATATTGGTCAAAGCTTTCAACAGACTTTCATGAAATTCGGCAGTTAGATGGAAATTATAAGTATCTAAAGAATCACGTGAAAAAACTGGAGGTCAGGTCACAAAAAACAAAATGGCGGCCAGTTGAAACTCACAACTTCAAAGGCTTCTAAAAGCTGCAATTTTAATCCGATATATCTGAAGATAGGCATTACTTAGATCTACAGACTTTGATGTTTTGGTGGTCATGCATGTGCAGATTTCAAAATGGCGGCGATTTAAATATGCGTTACTTTCAGGTTTTCGTCGCGCTCTAGTGATCACATTTTCCAGCGGATTTTGATGAAACTTGTGATTATGGATCTTTGTACTATGTTCTTGTATCATGCAGGAAATTTTAAAAATTGGATGAAAAATAAAAAAGTCGAAAATTAAAAACGCAATATTTTTAGCTGCCATTTTCACTACAATTGAATTATTTTGCCCTGTCCAGAGTGAAACTCCGATTTGAACGAGATTTGGCACATTGATTGATGAGGTCCTACCCCACAAAGATTTAAAATAGTCCAAAATCAAATGCATGCATTCAAAATGGTGGCCCTCAAGGCCATAAGGCAAGCACAATTCGCTACTTTAATACCAATGAAATAATGAATTTTTTTCATGGAAACGTTTTAAATGACTTATCTTGAACGTATTTATAAATCAGAATATTTTTTAAATATTGTAAAATGTTTTTAACAATACCCTAAAAAATTAAAAAATCGCAACTTGTCTATCTGTCCGTCCGTCCGTTGTTCGTGCGTCACAAGATTTCTCGCAAACCACATAAGCTAGAATGAGGCAATTTTCTACGTAGGTCAAAAGTGGTGCCTCTTAAAATTTGCAGTGTAAGAAAATATTTTATAGTGTTTAAGGGGGTCTCCCCATACAGGGGGTGACATACATTTTTTTTTTTCTGTAGCCCTCTAGCAGCCAAGTTTCTCAACACATTCCGATAAAACTTGAAATTATAAGTTATTAAGGCAAGTTAATTTAATTTTATTATGCACATCGGATGACAAATGAAAAATTCGAAAATTTACAGCTTAATATTTTTAGCAGCCGTTTTCAATAAAAATTCAAAATGATGGCCCCTGATGGTTCAGAAAGAATCGAAACTGTATATATTAATGGCAATGCAAGCTGATTAAACTTTTATGGGAATCTTTTGAAATTAACTATTTGAGCTATTTAAGCCGACAAGTTACCACATTTGTGTGGTAACCACTGTGAAATGTATTAACAGGAAATATGAGAAGGGCGAAACCAGTATAAATATGTTTATAACAATTTATTACCCGCCGGTTTTCAACGTGTGATCCATACGTGTGCAACTCAATTTAATTAGTAAAATATTTTCCCCTCTATGAAGGGTCTCCAAAACAAACGGCGGCAGATCCTTTTTGTTAATAAATACCCATGTAGTGCTACAAAAATTGCAGTAAAAAGCCCAGTAGTAGGCAAGCCAAATTCTTTTTCGAAACCTTACGCTACATACGAGTAATTTACCTTTCCAGCTGGTGCTGCCACCGGGGATTTTTGCACTTCGGACACAATTCCCTTTCATTAAAAATGCTTCAAGATTAGTTTTACGTTTGCCTTTATTTCTATAACCGCATACACTGAATTCACTATTTCGCTTAGTACAGTGTTTGACGGTGTCGTACATGAAACAAAAATCACTGCTGAACAACATTGTGACACTGTGATGAAATGTAGTAAGAGTAAATAATAGTTGGACTGTTGCTGGTTAAACATTTCGATTTCATCCTGTTCAGATAACATTCATATATTAATGCTTTGTAATATTTTGTCGATAGGGTTTTCTGTTTTATTTATTTGACTATTCGGAAATATCATTATGCCTTGCATCTTCACAATTTCACATTCTTATTTTTTCTCATGTCAATTTTACACATGATTAGAATATAATACGTCTTTTGTTTTCGAAATACATTTACATTCACTTTTTATTCGTTAATCCACTTCTACAATAATGTTCATCTTGTATGTATATATAATGCATTTACGGTATTAGGTGGAAATTCGTTTTTTTGCAATCTTGTTTTTTAATGCTTTTTTTTATAAAAATATACACATATACATTTTCTGTTGTATACACCCTTTGTTATCGTAAAATGGTAATAGCGTTTATGCGAGCTTTTGTGCATAGTTTTCCTTGCTTCTCAATGGGGATGTGAATTTGGGGTTTTTATTAATTATGAATTGACTTGCGACGGCGGATTCTTCTCAGTCGTGTTATTAGCTGCTTGTGATGGTGTAGAATTATTGGCACTCTTACTTTCAAACCCTGTTACAAGTGTTTCAATTATAAATTTTATTGTTATCTTATAGATGCCTTGAACATTTTCGGTGTAACGATCACCCAACGTGTTTTCGACGGCGGTTAAAAATGGTTTTTCGATTTTCTGAAAATAGAAAGAAAGTAATATTTGTTCAAATGATTTATACTGAAGCTTAAAAATATTTCTATTTTTAACAAACTCAAGATTATTCATTTTGTACGATTTTAAAGAAGTATCTAGATCAAAATTAATCTTTCACTTGGACGATTGTCAGGCACAACCCAATCAAAGAAATTTTTGCATATAAAGTGGTAACTTTCAGCAAATTTTTGTGAATCTCATTTGCATGCAAATGTAAATCTTTATGAATCATTTGTCATAAAATGCTAAAGGATTTGCTCGCTCAGTTTTTGAGGACGACGTGGGCTCATCAGCAACACTTTTGTGAAATCCACCAGTAATTGCATAGGGCATTTTTTCAAATATCGAGTACTTTTAAGGGTTTTGTAATAACATTTTTACAATACACTATTAAAATCATTACTTGTCTGTGTATCCGTCTGTCTGTCAGTGCGTCACAACAAGTTTTCTTAGGAACTAATCTTGTGAGGAGCTCAGAAGTAGAAAAAATTTCAAAGGATTTTAAGGGAGTCTCCGCGTATAAGGATATAACCCCGCAAACATTATTTTTTACCGAAGATAGTCGAGCAGGATGAGATCTTTCAACATTAGTTGCTAAAATTGCAAAAACTTTAACGAGGTAGGCAAAGGAAGCGGAAGAATACGAAAAATTGTGTCTCTCCCTTTCGTGTTTGGGCGTCTGTGAATCAAAAAATCTGAAAAGATTATGAAGGTAGTTCACAACATCAATAAACACGTTAGAGGTCAAAATACGTTCAACTTTGCTAATATTTGGTAAATTTATGAGTTTCACATTTTCGCCAATCAAATGAGACATATACCTTGAATTCAATAAACTGTTGTATCATGTTACCACATAGCAGGATTGGCTCAACCTGAAAGTCGTGGAATGTGTGGGGCGTGAAATTGTGCGGTTTAGCACCTTAACTCCCTCATATCTATGACTACTTCAGTACCCATCTACCTTCCTGAGCCTGTTCAAGTCATTATATGATTTTAAGAAATAATTTTTACAGAGTTATTTGGCGGATGATTGAGAACCTTAATTCATCCCTGTTTTGTAAAGTTCAAAAGAATGCTAGGGTACTATTAGTATGGTTGTCAATCGTATCAAAGGGTTTCAGTACCTTGTCGCGTACATATTTTTCAACCGTCTCAAGTCTAAGGTCCTTGTAAATGTTAGTGTTTCTAATGTACCATGGAATTCTTAATTTTTTTCTAATAATTCTATTTTGGAAGGACTGTAGTGCGTTTTTGTTAGTCTTTGTCGTCTGGTAGAAAGCAAAGCTACCGTATAATAGCGTCGGTCATATAATCTGCTTGTATATGAGCATCCAATTTTTAAGGCTATCTTTTGGATTTAATGAGAGGGTGTAAAGACAAGAGAAGTCAAATGCAGAGTCCTCGTTTGTTTTGTATGTGTTTTTTCCCATGTGAGTCTTCTGTCGAATGTAAGTCCAAGGTTTTTAGCGGTTGGTGTCCAGTCAACTGTTTTGTTGTCAACGATAAGTCTCAGTGGAGTTTGCTGCTCTTTCCTTGTGATAAATAGTGCCTGTGGTTTGTCCGGGTTAAAATTAATTTTCCATTTACGAAAGTATTTCAATAAAATATTTATTGATCGTTGTAACTTTGAAGTGATGACTCATGCTTCTCGTGCTGTATAAAATATTCAAGTATCATCAGTGTAAAGTGATAGTTTTACTTTTGGAGGCAGAGTGAGAAGGTCTGCAGTAAATATGTTGTATAGAACCGATGAGATGGGCGAGCCCTAAGGAACTGTATTAATCGAGCAGTTTCTCAAGCCAACTGCTCGAAAACCTTCCTGTCCTCTACTTGTCATTTTATATGGCAGATTTATTGGGTCTTTAATTCAATTCGTGCGTTTTTTTCCAAAATTTGAACGTTTAGTTAAAAAAACTGTACAATAGTATTATTTAAAGTATTGTCCATCTAAAGCTATGACCTTTTCCCATCTTTCTGGCAATTAGTGGATCCCATCCCAAAAGAACTGTGTCGGCTTGACAGCCAAGAATGAATCACGCCAATTTTTGATATCCTGCTCTGATGTGAACCGTATGCCCGTGAGGGCGTTCTGCATCGATCGGAACAAATTGTAGTCAGAATGGGCAATGTCTGGGCTATAAGGCGCGTGGAGTAAAACTTCCCATCCACTGTTTTCCAAATAGTTCTTAACCGGTAAAGCAACGTGGGGCCGAGCGTTGTTATGATGGAAAATTATTGCCTCGTGTCTGGTCGCATACTCCGTGCATTTTTCGGCTACTGCTCTCTTCAAATAGATTGATTGTGTTTGGTAGCGTACTCCATTGATGGTTTCACGTGGTTTTAGTAGCTCATAATACTGCACACTCCTCTGATCCCACCAAATACAGAGCATCACCTTCGCGCCATGAATATTTGGCTTTGGCGTTGATTTGGCTGGTTAGCCGGATTTCACATACGATTTTTTGCGCTTGAGGTTGTCATAATGGATCCATTTTTTCAACACCAGTAACAATCCGATGCAAAAATGACTTCCTTTTGTTGCGTTCCAGCAGCATTTTGGAAATGCAAAACCGCCTTTCGACGTCTCTCGGCTTGAGTTCATGTGGAACCCAATTTCCTTGCTTTTGAATATATCCAGCTGGTTTTAAACGTTTTGAAATGGCTGCTTGAGTGACACCCAAAGATTCTGCGAACTCTTCTTGTGTTTGACAACAATCTTCATCGATTAATGCTTCCAGTACTTCATCTTGAAACTTTTTTGGCCACCCCAGACGTTCATCGCCTTCCTAGCTAAAATCACCACTTTTAAATCTTGCAAACCACTTTTGGCAGGTTTGCTCAGCTAGAGCATATTCACCATAAACTTCCACCAAAATACGATGACTTTTGGCAGCAGTTTTCTTCACATTAAAGTCATGAAGAAGAATTCCCCGCAAAGACACTTTTTCAAGAACAAAGTTCGACATATTTGAGTGAAAAAAAATTATTGTTGTTAACGTTTCAAATGAATAGCATATTGAAAAGACATACAATGACAGTAGCTTTCCAACGCAGGTTTGGAATATTGGAACAATGTAATATTATACAAATTAAGCCATCTCTTAGCAAACCGCACGAATTAAATTATAGACCCATTGAGAAAAAAATTTATTATTTGCATTCATAATCGTTCCTTGTAAAGTAGTTTCTTTTTTATAATTATTATTAAATATGAAATTTTTTTTGTATCAATTTTCCTTCTTATTAAATGTAAAATTTTTCTTTACCAGTTTCCCTTTATACAATCTTAAATGTAATTTTATATCAATTTTCCTTTGTATTAAATTTAAATGTTTCCCTTTAACTATATTTCTCAAGAGATTTAATTTTTATTAATACCTAAAATGTTCTTCATTTCTTTATTTCAGTGAAATTTTGTTCCCAAAAATTTAAATCCGCCACATAAAATTTGTGTATGAGCACCTTACCGGTGTACTAAAATTTGAGATGATATGGAATGCCAACGGGGTGAATGAAAGTCAAAGAAGTTTTGTGGTTAAGGTGTAGGGTATATGACTCGTGGTCTGTGAGTTCAATTAAGTGATGCCTGCATTAGCGGAACCCCGCACTATTGTGAGAAGTAGTGTGAAGTGTTCACAGAATTCCCCAAAGTTCCTTAAAGGTATCGAACTGCGTCTTTTTGTACAACGCACTTCCCAAAATTAATTCCTTTTACACCTGATTTTTTTCTTCTAACAGCACAAACACTTATTTGCTGGCTGATCTCTCCGCAGAAGAAGCTTTTTTAATTGATCCAGTACCTATTAGAACATGCCAAGCGAGAAGCGCAGCTCATTAACGATTTGGGATTTAAATTAAATTAATTAAAGAATACACATATGCATGCAGATCATATAACAGGAACCAGGTATTTGAGACAACTGTTACCCGGAACAAAAAGTGTTAACATTTTTGCACCGTCTTTATTATTGTTTAATAATATTTCCTTTTTATTGTTTAGTAATATAAACACGCGTCCATATCTCAGCTTTGTTTCGCAAATATATTTCAATTGTAAGAATGAAAAAGTACAGAAGCGGCGCAAACTAGTATGACCTATGTGCTTTGTTTTGCTGAATGGAAAAATATTCGTGGCGTGCAAAATTGAAAATTTGATCATAGTACTTCGCCCTGTTTGCATGTCGCTTCTACTGTCGATTTTCGGAATGACACAGATCTCAAAGCTACGATATATTTCGAGGACGGAATGGACGAAAGAAGTGCATAGAACAGTGAATAGGCTCTAAATGCATTTTATAAAGTAAAGAGTGAATTACAGTTACATTCCATCACATGTACACTTCATCAAGGCTGTCAATGACATGGATATTCATGGTTTGGTTTTGGTGTTAGCCTGTGGAACAATACATACACCTAGATTGTGTGTTATTGTTTTTGAAGCGGTTGTCAATTTAGCCAGAGATGCTTCTGATGAGAACAATTGGAAAGTTAAAAACATTCAACTTGTTTTAAGAAGCAAACCAACTGCAATCGATAGAAGTTGTTTCCTAACCCGGGTCATAATTGGTGACGGAATCGCGTATATAGAAATATAAGTGTATTTATGCTAGTGTAGTTTGATTTATTACTGTCGTTGATGATAAGAGAATTAAACCAACCCCACGAGAACGTATCCAGATGCCCTGAAAAGTTTGACAATTCTTGAGAACCTTACATGCTAGTAACATCAACCGATAGAGCAAATTTGGTGTATCCATTGTAAATTGCAGCCAGCAATGTTTGCTTGTGTTGTGTGTTAAAGTTGAGTTCGTTTTTGCTGCTTATTTCAATTTTTCCTCGCATAAACCATGCGCAAGATGTTGATGACTTCTAAACTCTTACATGATTGTTTTGGTCTCCAGTTTTTACAAAAATCAAATTTACTTTAGATGTCTCATTTTCGAATAAAAGCTTCGGGAACGCCAACTGATTTCTAGTACCTAATGATTCACGTATCGTCTAAAGTTCAAAGGAAGTCAGAATATCTGAAATAATTTCCCAGCGTTCAATCCAAAGTCATACTAAGTGAACTGCAATTTCCGCAACACAGTGCTGGATAACTGCTGCATATTAAGGTGGCTGATACAAATTGACTAGAATCAACCCTGTCCCAATTCCAGAAATTTAAACCATTATACCGGCTACGTAGCGTGCAGTGAACGAGAAAGTGAATGTTCGGTCGATTCGTGATCGCAGTACATAGAAGAAACTGGGCAAAACGACGAAGACTAGAAGGTCAGTAGTAAAATACTAAAGCACGCAAAACAATTAGGCTACAGCCAGCATGACGCCAGCGCCGTTTACGTCCGAGCAAAACTATAACATTAGGAAGGAATTTTAATTGGGTCCACTAGTACGCATAATTTTGATTACGTTGTAGCGCATCAATTATAAATTTTAAATTTTCTGTTCGCTTTTGTAGCAGAAAAAGAGTTTTCATTTACTTTCTTAAAAATTAGAGAAATTTTTTTCGTAACACATGTAAAAGTCGACTTGAATGTAAAAAGAAAGGATTCATTAATTTCATCCAAAAAACAAATAATAGAGATTTTTCAAAATGTTTGTTCATAACATGACTTGTTGGAGTTGTATGTGCAGAATAATTATTGTTTTTAAATATTTTAGCAAATTGATTTTAAGATGAGGAGACGAACGACAAAAAGTGCATGTACTCTTTAGAGTAACTAAAATTCGTGCTAAAATATTTTGAAAGCTTAAACGCAAAACCCAACCCCAAAATGATTATGGAATATTCTTCTTCTGCATAATTATAATTATAAATATTCATTTTATATCTAATAACCAACAATTATGATTGCATACAATTTCTATCAACTTGCTATCGGACAATAGAATAGATTTTACGCAAAAATAATTTTTTTATTAGCATTTTGCATTTCCGGAAGATAATTTAGACTTTTATTTGTAATTGCTTTTGAAAATTCTGACAAGAAATAAAAGCAAAAAGATTGGATAGTTTATGAACGGAAAACATTTTGTATGTGCTTTATTTGAGTTTAGATTTAGTGGAGACTATAAAGAATTTAAAAGAATCATTTATATGATAAAACGAATTAATTGAAAATAATTAATAGCAGAATGAACAAAATGAATTCATGAACCGTAACCTTTCGGTCTTTCCATTTTATCCAATCTGACCGGGTATAGGACATACATGGATGGCAGGCGTTCTCTCTGACATAGGCTAGCCATCGGGTGCGCTCTTTCGTTTTTTCGTTGTTAGCAGGGGCTCTTGCAGGGTAGAGTGGCCTTTCGCTCGCTGCCCTTTCATGATATAGGGTAGTGTGATTTCATTGCATAACTCTATAGCATAAATTGGTTACGTTTGTACTTGTCATTTGTGGGAAAGAGTCATACGAAGTGTTTTTGTATGATTTTGTCTCTCAAATGGGAAACACATGGCCACGTCTGCGTTTGGATCTTGACCCTCTTATTTGTTGGCCAAAAAATCGTCGGGTAACGACGAAGTCCCCTTAAGTACATCTGTTTTCCCCAGGTCCGGTTTGTCCTTTGCGTCAGCAATTAACTACTGTAAGTTGGTTACCTCCCTTCTTCGACTTCGGTCAACCTTTTTGTGACCCAAGAATTCGTGAATGCGCAATTCTTATGTAGTGGGTCCTTGTGCTGGGGGAAAGAACCCACCCCACGAAACCACAACACTAGCCTTCCAGCGCATTCACGCGTTTTCAGACAAGACCAATCTCGGCGGATCTCAACATCCTCTTCCCCCGAGGCAGCAGACTATCACTACAGTCCTTTACGGACATACCTACCTTCACCACAGAACTCCAGCATCAATTGTTCTCAGGCTTTTGAGTTGTTTGTCAATTCTGACACGGAAGGTTCTGCCTTCCAAGGAGGAGCCAATAATTTGAGTGAGCTGCAGTGGCATTTTGAATTGATACATTTTGAAGATTAGTCCTGCAAGCCAGACTTTATGAAAGGCTTTAGCCATGTCAAACATAACTAGACCTGTTGAATTTCTGTGATTTTACGCCTGTTACTAAGTAGAGTTCAGTGGAGTGTTTAGCTTTGAACCATATTGTTCTTCCAGTACAATATCTGTATTAGATACAACCCCACTGCCCTTTTTTCAATTTTTGACAGTGATGAGAGGAGACTAATGAGTCTCTAGTTTTATGGAAATTTGAGGTTTCAGAAAAACAATTGTAACCGCTAATTTCATATTTTGGGATATTTTAACATACAAAATATTGCATTAATAATGTTAGTGAGTTTTTGTAAAATATTGCCTGGTAGCCAAAAACACACTGTGTTTATAATAGTGTCATGTCCAGGTGCTTTATGTTTATTGAGTGTCTGTATAATGCTCTTGATTTCATCTAAGTCCTTTGGTTCAATCCTGTCTTCAAATCTCATTTATCAGGAGTCTGTTGACAGAAGATTCAATTCTTTCTTCATTTTCAAAGTCCTCCTCGCCTGAAAAATTTTCGCGTAATTGCATTTCCAAAGAATATACAAATGCATCAACCTTACCCGCATCGTAGAGTTGCATCACATTTGGACCATGAATAGGGCGTACCACAATTTTGTTGTTTATCCGAAAGTATTTGGACACTCCCCAGAAATTACTACACCCAGGCTCAAGACTCTGCAAAAAGCTTTCTCATTGCTCGTTTCGGAATACCTTTGTTTTATCATGGATTTCATCCGTCATCCGAGTAGCATTTCTGCCTAGCGTAGGGTCATCTGTATACCTAGCTCTCCTCCGAACTTAATTCCCTCTCCTTATCAGTTGTTTGATGTTCTGAGGGAGTTCATAGGGATTCGTTTCCCTTCTCAAAGTTATAACCGTATGGTCCTCTTTTGCCTGTTCTCAATGATGTTGTCGAAGTCATTGGCTATTTTGGGTGATTGAAAATTAGTTTCGTTGGCCAATGGTTACTTCAAACGCTTTCCAATTTATAGTTTTCTTTTCTTGCATAGGAACATCAATGAAGATATTTTTTATGAGGAGTTTGTGGTCGGAAGACAGTTGATTGGGGTTATTTAACCGAACATTTTGTGTGAAATCTCGCGATATTCCAATGTCCAGTACAAAGCCATTTCTTGGTGCATAATGTGTTGGCCCATTGGGGATATGTAGGCTGAAGTGATTAGCTGTGATGAATGTATTGAGCTCGGTCCCAGCTTCATTGCATCTCACAACTCCCCAAAGGTGGTGTGTGGTGTTAAGATCTCCTGCAATGAAGATAGAGCCTTTTAATGCAGCAAGTGCTCTGAGATCATTTGAGAAATTTATAGTTCCTGGAGAGTTGTAAGCAGAACTCTTAAGGAACTCTAGAAAATTAGTTTACACCTTGATTGCCGTGGCCTCTAGTTTTTAAAGAGAAGGTCTATTAATCAGATAGTGACTCACGTTTTGTCTCACGAGAATGGCCGTTCCGCCTCCCCTACCCGCTATTCGGTCATTTCTGTACATAATGTATTTAGGGATGCGAAATCGTCTTCCAGGCTTCAGAAAGGTTTCTTGGATCATTATGATATCGAATTTATGATCAAATATAAATTGATTAGTTCACCAGTATGCTGAAGCAAGGAATTCACATTCCACGTCAGAACTGAAACGTGGTTCATTAAATTCATTAGTTGTTTAGTGTTAACAACATTTTGAGATGTAGCGACATGGTTTGAATCATGTTTGCTATCACCTGTTGCATCATGTTTTGGAATAGTGTCTGTATTTTGGCATACATTTGGTGCATATTCTGAGGTTGATTTTGTGTGCGTGGAAGTACCTATGTTGTGGTTGTTTGTGTTTGTGCTAGTTATAAGAGTTGGGCGACAGCAAACTGCGCGAACGATCTTCTCACGTTCTTTGGATTAATGAGACAACCCCCGTCGCTTGCTGGATGTTCTCCACCAGAGTTCACACATTTGGCTTCTCCTCAATTTTCTTTGGACAGTCCAAGAAATGGTGAAGCTAATCGCATTTAACGCATCAAGACTGCGCATGACAGTTTTTAGAAGTATTTCCAAATTATGGCACATCACTGGCCCGTACGAGACGCTGTGCCTCAATGATGCACATAAGGTGGCAAACAGATTTAATATTTTAAATGTTAGCTTCAAATTTTGGGAGAAGGACCTTGACTAGCCTAGAAACACCTTCTCTCATTTTGATATAGCAAACATCTCTTGGGTTGAAGTCCCGAGACTTTAAGTCATCCTTGATCTCTATGACTTAAAAGCCATAAAACATTCAGCTGTCCATCCTCCGGAAGTATGTAGGTATGGTATTGTATTTCATTATCTGCTAGGGCTTTTCTGAGTCATCTGTGATCTGTGGGTGTTGTTGGTATAATTTGTTTGTCAATGGTAGACCCTTTTCGTGGATGTGTGTGAAATGTTTGTGTTTTAATAATACTAATTGTTTCAAACCATTTTGAGGGCTCTCAAAAAATGATTGGGACTGTTTTGGGTTCTTGTAATTGGGGTGCGGGTTGTGTGTTCGTAGTATTCGGCAGTGCTGATTTTGGTGTAGTGGCCATGTCTTTAAATGTCGCAGCTGGTTTCGGTGGTGGGAAGGCAGGGAAAATCTCGTCCTCTTTATATTGACTGCTACCCATGCAGTCAATTCCCATCTCGCTTTCCGAATTTCCCGTTTGTCTTAACCTCATTTTTCACTAGTTCAGTATTTTTTACAGCTAGTAATTTGTTTTTGTTTCGCTGGCGGGCCAGCTCGATATTAGTTTCCGGAAGAGTTTTTTGTGTTTGCAATAATTTTACAAACACTTGATCTAATTTCAGCGTAATATTGTCGAGCTGGGCAACCAGCGAAGCAATTTGTTCACCTTTATCGAATATGTCACGTCCAGTAACCACACCACTGTCCGTTGACATCTTGTCTGCCAACAGGGAAGAACTTACTATATACTTTTGTTTGATAACTAGCTTTCAATTCAATATAATATTAAAAAATTCCCAATTTGAAAAAAAAACAAAAAAATGAACCTGACCAAGGTCAGCAATAGAATACCAAAGTGCTCACCCGGAGCCCCCCGTATTCTTCTCCTTTTATATTTTCTACCTTCTGTCTTACTCTATCTTCTATCTCCGTCTATCTTCATTTTCTATTTCTCTCTAACTTCTCCGCCTCTTTTTTTCTGTCTCACTTGATCTTCCTACTAATTCTATCTTCTCTCTCACTTTATCTTCTTTCTTACTCTATCTTCTGTCTTACTTTATCTTCTATCTTCTACTTCCTTTCTTCTGTCACCTTCTTGCTATGCCCTATATTTTTCCTCTTCTTTAATCTTGTATGCACTACTCTTTACTTTCTAATTTCAATCTACTTTTTAATTAATTGTAGGGGATGTTGACTGGTCGAAGTCTCGTATGCGACTGTGTGATCTGTAAGTCTTATCAAAGTCTAATTATATTGAGTAAAGTAATGGCCATTTGAATTTTCATATACAAAAACAACAATGCATGGCTTTCCTATACTATGAGCTTGTTACAATACCGGTATATCCTGTGTATCCTGGAACGATCTGAAAGCTGTATATCCTATTTACACAGCAAGGCTCCCAGAACGAGAGAGATCTCCTTGCATGACACTTATGTGCTACTACATACATTTTCTGATGTAAACTTTTATTGATTTCAGTGAATTGTTAAGCAGAAATACTGCGTTAAAAATAGCTTACGAGAATGAGGGTTGTATTCGTAAAAGATGGTCGAAGCGACACTGTCACTATATGTTGCACTTGGGAGCATATCGTTTTGGGCCTTCCTTCAAGGTCCTATATGTTCCATTTAATTTCTCCCTAGTGAGTGTCTATTTGGTTTGACGTACGAGGTTACTTCATTAGCCGTTTGTTAAAATTGTTGATTTCAACCTCTAAGAAATGTTTGTTTGAAGAAACTTAAAGTATACTTGTATATTGTAATATTCTAAAATACAATTTGATTTCATTGCTATATTTGTTTATGACCTCATCTCAACAAGAGTTGTAACATATCAGAGTTGGTGGTACATGTAGGTTTTCGAGGTTTTCCCTGTCATCGACAGTTTGAAACTAAACACAGAGGTCTGGATCGAGGAAAGTGCTGAGGACAATGGTATGATGGATGATTTTCCACTAAGTCAGAAAAGAATGAACCTTCCATTGTTTGTTCCTACAATTTCGAGAATATGAAGACAAAATATAAATATATGATAACAATTCATTAATCTTTTACTCACACTGAATATCAACAAATGTCCACTTTTTCCTCGTATTTTCATTAACGTAAATCAAAACAAAAAGACAGCGCTGTAAACGGTTTATTGCAATCTCTTAATTGATTTACCAGCTTTGCCTTCAGCTTTGCACTGTGGCAAATGAACACAGGATAAGGACGTAATATTTGAACAAATGGGAGCAATGTAATATCCTGTAATCGGCTCTCATAGTTAATTAAGCCCCGGAGACTCATATTGCCGTTATTGTTATTTCAACTGAGTCATTTACATTTTGTTTTAATGACAGAAATTAACTTGAATGTGAATTGCAACCGTAAATTTTTTGATTTTCCCAATTCGTGTTCAATCGGTTCTATGAAAACTGTTTAATCTTGATAAAGGAGAGTTTTTCAATGATTACTGAACAAAATTTCCGCTTGGATTGAAAATGAAAATTAATGTTGAAAATTAATTTGGGGATTTTAAACATGAGTATTGAAGACGTAAATACTATTGTAGAAGTGATTGCGTTTCCGCTTTAATATTAAATTTGCGGGTATTCCGTCGAAAAATATTAAATTATCATCGATCGCTTCTAGAGACTGAATTCAATGATTATCGAAAACTGCGCCCTTTTCATACGTCGGCACTTCACAGTTTGGACCTTTCTATTAATCTTTTCCACCCTTATCGAAATCGCAGTCCATTCTGTTCATTGGCCCCGTCACTTCACCTTTCTCAAACGGGAAACAACAATAACAAGTCGAGATAAATTGGCATTCAGGAGAAAACCGTCTATCGACCCAATAAGTCTTTCTCCTTGAGATAATGCAATAAATTCCACTTCAAGGATTTCGACACTTTTGTGCAATTAGCTTTTGAAAGTTAAAGGTTTCTTTATATAGACTTTTTGTTTCTCTTTCTGCTATCTTATGCTTCTCGTCTTACTATTTTTTCTCTGCAAGGCGACAACGAGTGTAAGAGGGGTTTCGCTTTGTTTCAAGGACCCTAGGGATTCGTTTCGCTTTCATCCACTTGCTTTGTAGTGCTAAAAAGACGACGCCAACAAGGAAGACTTTATTTTGAAGATTTTTCGAATTGTTTCTTTCGTTAGCCAGCATTCAGCCGAATCTTGAATAGTTTGATCCTTGTCGTCGGCGTCGTTGAGATGAGTGGATTTTTATGCCTACTATTTCTCTTGTTGATGTGTTGATGCACTCAGGCCTTTTTGAAAGTCTCAAGTTCACTCCTGAGAACAAAACTTTAAAGGAAACCTTTCATACAATTTTGCGTTGGTTTACAGGATATTTCATTAGAAGTAAAAGGAGAGTGAAAAATAATAATAAATTTCCAAATGGATTTAATACAGGAATATGTATTTATATCGAGTCTTTAATAGAAAAATAACTAATAACGCTTCGATTTAAGGATAAGAGAGATGCGTAGTCTAAGACAGACTCCTTAGCGATCAGTGCATGTTTTATTGACAAACGTTCCTGATGCCACGTGATAATGAAAAACAAAATGCGGAGTGAAAAATAAAGGTTAGCACACTTTGAAAAGTAGGCATTGAAATATGCTTATGATTTTATAAGGACCAAAGAATTTAAATGATATACGCAGAGTCTTTTCAAAACAAAATATGTATCAGGTGGTCCGACATTACACATGCATAACATTACCTTGTTGTAATTTCAAAATTGCATAAATTTACATTAATGAGATGTGACAAAAAAAAATTGTAATGAAAAGGAAGCCCAAAATTCATACATTTTCTAAATGAAAGAAATCATTTTTTTGCACGAACTATTATAATATTTTACATGAGTACTTGTTTGTTTTTCTGAAGAATACTTGTTTTTAAAAACGGACCGATCAAGAATTCTAATAGTTGAAATTGGTTTCAAAATTTTGATATAATATCACCATATCACGATATAGAATCAAAGCTTTCAGATCTTCAACACAGGATATGTTAACAAGTTGGGTAAACAGACCTACGCTCATGTCAGAAGGGTTTTGTATTCAATTTACAAAATGCAGTCACCAGATCGAATCAACTCAAGAACCATGTCAAAGACGATTTTATTGGAAAAAATATGAAATACGAAGATCATACTATTATTAATAAAGTTGAACGAATTTCGACTTCTGAGGTTTTTGGTATTGTTATACCCATAAATATCTCGCTAGATAATTATTTCAGAAGTCCACCCGCGACGGAGGAAACACATTTTTCATGTATTTCCCCCCTGTGCCCCCACTGAAGCAAAAACTGACAGTTTAACAACTGTTTTGAAAAGCGCCCATGAAAACTTTTATTTCATACTCATATCGGCTACGTTTGATGAATTTTTTTTTCAGGGGCCACTCTCCTGTACTGTTATCATCGATTAATGGCCAATTTTTTCGAATCCTAGAATGGTTACAAAACCCTTCTGCTAGGAGCTCTCTCCCACCTCCTTGACTTTTTTCACTTATGAGCATTGATTGTAGGTACTCATCTTCAGTCATTCATTAAATTGAATTAAGTGTTCAAAGCATGCACCTTAAACGTTGAAGTTGGGAAAAAATAACTCAAAATTATTCAATCTTCGCATTTAAAACAGCCACTATTTTGTTTTACGATTACTGACACCACCAGCTGAACCGATTCTCAAAGATATGCATGACACCTATCATTCCTTAAATTTTCATGCAAATCCTAGCAAAACGGTAGTGTCTGAGTCGGTTAAAAGCGCATGTTGTTCCATAGCCATATGTTGCCATGGTAATACATGCAGCGCATATTGTTCCATAGTAATACGGGAAAATTCAAACCGCTATAACTTCGCTTAATATGATTCAATCTTTATGAAACTTTCAGGATAGATCAATCTTATGAATAGACATCTACGTACTGAATTTCCTTGATTTTAAGGTACCGTTGAGATTTTTCAAAGAAAACATAAAATCGATAAATCATACCATTACTAACAAAGTTGAGTGAATTGCGACTTCTAACGTATTTGTTGTTGTTGTACTCACCAAGGCCTACATTTTTTTCAGATTTTCCGGATCACAGGTGCCAATCGCCAGGGGGGGGGAGACAAATTTTTCGTGTATTTCCCCTCCCTGTGCGCCCTTCGAAGCAAATTTTGCCAAGCTAATACCCGTTTTGGAAAGTTCTTATCAAGACCTTTCATTTGATACCCATATCGGCTACCTTCAATAAAATTTTTTTTTCGGGGGGTCACTTTCCTATATGGAGAGACCCCCCCTTAAATACCATATAATTTTTTTTTGTAGTTGAACTTTGAAGAGATCACCACTTTCTAGTTTCTAGCTTTAGTAGTTTCCGAGAAAAAGTACTGTGACACACGGACGGACAGACGGACAGACTGGTCGCGAAACTAGAAGGGTTTTGTAAAATTATTTTAACAAAACCCTAAAAAAGACTGTAAATTTGAGCTATCCACAAACCTCTTGTTCCAAACCCAAGTTAGGATGGCTTACGACAAACGACTGTAGTCGATCTTAAGATAAAATTCTTCACCTGCCTTAATAAAGTTATATATTGACTTCTCAATAAATTAGAAAGTTCAGTGGTAGATGAAATTATTAGACAGTACATGTAATTAGCTAAAATATCAAAGGAAATTTCGTTTTGAGCATTTTCACTGAAAAGTTTGCTTACAGCTTTTTGATTTGGAATTGTAATAACCGCCGATCCCGCGGGTCGATATTCCGCAGAGATCTGTCACCCGTATATAAATTTCCCACCCAGCTGATAAGGTTGGATGACAGATCTCTGCAACTGAATCCGGACTTGACAAATGCAAAGAGTGGATAATGGCGGTCGATAGGAAATGCGTTCGAGTGTAAGCGGCGCTAGGACCGTAGGAAGTCCAATTTGCATTTAAAGGTGAAGTCAATCTTGTGCAAATTTGTTCGAGTAAAATAGTTAAATTTTCCGTAACGTGCTGAGTGTGACCACCGTAAATATTTGCGAATCCCTGGATACCCGGAATTTGTGTTCCCCTATACTAGTAAGTTTTTGGATTGCTTGCAAAAGTAAGTAACAGTGCAATTGATGATCCCTTCCATTGTTTTAAAATATACCAAAGTGCAGCCGCTTCAAGGTGCTCCTATTCGTGCGAATTTGGGCCCCAAAATATAGAATAGCGCGCCAAAGTGTTTCGCTGAGGCGGATGCTGTGTGACAGGAAAGTACTTTCATTGGCGGGGAAAACGGTGGCCAGTGCAACTAGCGTGAGGAATTTCGTCTTGACAGCGTTGTTTATGGTTTGCGTTTGGTCGTTACAATTCGGAGAGCATTGGGAGTTCGTATGTGGTCATGAAATTTCACATGCTTCTCAGCAGACCAGTGGCTACGTCGCTCCACCGATTGTAATGAATACCGCTTCTGGCAGAAGTGATCAAACATCATCGGTGAGTTAATGTTCAAGAAGTGTATTATCAGCGAAAATTACATGCCGGGTCCACTTTCAAATTTACCTTACAACTTACAAATTTACCTCACAACTTCAGAATAGAAGTTCAAACATTGAGAGTCATTATATTATGATATAACGTTTACAATTTATAAACATTCAGTAGAGAAATTGAGTAAATGTGCATGGATTTTATTAGGAAAAGCGATATAAAGTTTGTCCAAGCAAGTATAATTATAAGTACTATTTCAGTATTATCTACTGTCGAACGTTTTAACAGATGTTACCTTCAGGTTGCATTGTCCTACGTTTTAAAAATTTGAAATTCCATCGCTTGTTTTATAATTGTTTTTCTATAGCAAATTCCCCAATGCCAATTCCCGACACACAACTTAGATGCAGGTACCTATCGAAAATATTCAAACTGAACGTTTGAATATTTTCGATAGGTACCTGCTGTAGTAAGTAAGTAAGTACAAATAAAAAACTAAGGAAAATCAAAGGAAGATTCAAACTTCAACCACCATTTGGTGGAGCCGCAAATTTTCACTTTCAAAGGGTTTAAATAAATTTAAACGTTTTCCTTTAATTATATTCTTCATGAGACTTATTTTTATTACTATTTAGAATCTTTTTCGTTGTTTTACTTCAGTTAATTTTTCTTGAAAAAATTTTAAATCTGCCCATTAAAATTTTGAACATGGGAGCACTGATTCAGTGCACCCCAACGGTGTATTACATTACTGAAGGCAATCGCACCCGGCTGAGTAAGCAGCTGATGTGATTCACCGTATACACGGGATGAGAAAGAAGGAAGACAAGTTTTGGAACGGATAGGGGAGTTTGACTTAGAACGCGCCACGGGGAAGATGTGAAAAACGATTGCCATATTTTCTTGGCCGCATTCTAAAGTCGGAAATTTTTGGGACATTAGATTAAGTTAGAATCCAAAATTGTTCTAAATTTTATAAAGTATACATAAGAGTTACTGCGTGAGGTGTTCAGGAGCACCATTTGAAAGTGAAAAATTGCAGCACCATTTGTCTTCCGTTCCGCATATAGGATCTCGACACCCCACTCTTGTCATCAATTCGAAGTTGAATTCATTGTTGCCTCCAAATTTTTTGTGACAATTCATTATAACGAATGAAAATAAAAATTGATATAAAATCACATTAAATCGTGATAATAATAAAGAAAACTATTTTATAAATAACGATTATGAATGGAAGTAATTGAATATTTCTCTGAATCTGGCGTTAAAATTTTGGATAGAAGATTTGCTTATGTGACTGCTTGATTACTACAGGGCAGCTAATTTGCTCGCGATCCTAAGGCAAAGAGGGTTGCGAAAAAGGAGCTGAAGGATCTTCAGTTGGAGGCTCGATTATTTTCGCGGTCGGAACGTGGAGTTGCACGATTGTAGAAACCGATTAGCGGATGGACAAACTGACCCGTATATTTAAGTTTTGCGGTATGTTTGTAAACTTTGTGCGTGGCTGAAACTGAGTACGGAGGGACAAAACAGACGTATAAATGTAACTATCGACGCATGTCTTTTGCGTGCTATACCCTGACTTATTTTCCCCGATAGGTCTTACTCTCTCTTATTTGTGGGTGATAAGAAACGTCGGTAACGAAAAAGTCTCCGCCAGTCCATCCGTTTTTGCTCAACCAAATTTGTTCGTCGAACAAACATTTCAACCCTTAGTAGGTTACCTCGGCCTCGACACCAGTCGATTGGCATTTGACCATGTTTAATTCGTGAATGCGAAATATTTTTTGTAGTGGGTCCTAGTGCTAGGGGGAAAGAACCCGCCCCATGACGCCGCAACGATAGCCTGCCAGTGCATTCATCTTCTTTCGCCGAGGCAACCTACTTCCACTAGAATACGATTTTATCGAGCAGGATATCATTTAATAGTTTTTCATACTGTGTTTTTTTGTTGAAATTACATAGACAAGCGAAGTATCCATCATATGACTCATTTTGATGTTTGGTTGTTAAATTGAAAAAAAACGTCCTTTCCCAGATGCCCTAGAGGTCACATCCCTACATAGACCTCTGTGGTTTTCTTTGAGGTGCTTTTACCGCCATTTTGCTTTATACAGAGTGAACTCAAGGCAGCTCAATCAAAAAAATCGGTGTTTTAGGGATTAGCATCAGTACTTCCAGTGTGCTTGGCATCAAGCACGCGAGAAGCAGGTGAGTATCCTCTTTCACAGGGTGTGAAAGGTCCCAAGCAAAGGGGAGAAAAAAGATTTTAAACTCAACACCAATATGTCTGACATGGCATTCAAATTCACATCGCCTACGCCAATAGGAAAATAATAACATACCCATCGATAATGAGGCAAATGCGACTTAGGAAAAGTCAATCTCACCAACACAACGCAAATCGTTCGAATACGAATTGAATTCTAATGAGAAAAATTTTCCAGTTATGAGATTTTTTATGATCACTAAAGACGCAAAATGCAACGTATCAAATCTTAAGCCAAATGGACTTAGGCTCAAAGTTTTCTTTGAAACACGTGAAAAAGCCAATGATGCAACGGGTAACATAATACTGAAAGAAAAAAACATTAATGCGTTCATTCCACGCAGCTTCACTTGCAGGTATGGAGTAATTCGAGATGTGGAATTGGACTTTGACCAGAAGGAGTCATAAAAATTTCTAGACCCTGCAACAAGATGGGGCTACTTCTACAAAACATTAAACTAATCAACGCCACAAGACTAAACAGGAGAGATCCTGAAAATGCCAGCAACTTTATTCCGACCAAATCAGTTAAGATAACGGTCTCAGGCAACACCCTCCTGGATTTTCTAAAAATTGCTTACTTTAATACCAAAGTTGAATACTTTAAATTTCGACCCAGACAATGCTGAAACTGCAGCAGGTTAGGACATGCCGCTCTCATCTTCAAGAATAAGACGCCGAAATGCCTTAAATGCAGCTCAATTGAATGCAAGGGATCTTGTAAGGAAAAGAACATATAGCTACTGACCAATCATCTAAAATGGATGAATTATACGCACGAGGTAGAAATTAGTTCCATTCTAAACGTATCCAACAGAGAAGCTCGGGCGATCATAAACAAAAATAGATATGAAGGGCTTGACCTCGAAGATATAGCTCAAATACGTTTTCCTCAACTGAAAAAAGACAAGTTCACTAATAAAAGGAACGTTCTAATGAAACATTCATATGCTCAAGTGGTGGCATTGCAGGAAAAAACGAAAAACAAAAATCACACAAACTAAACAAATTGTTTTCCCCACTGTGTAAAACTATGAACTACCCAGCAAGCCTACAATCAACAGCCCGCTGAAGGCATCGGAGATCGAGAAAATAGTTCACGAATTACAAAATACCTCACGTTATTAGCGAATCAGGACTTCCAAGAAATAGATATGAAGCTATTATGAAACTATCCGAATACCTTATTAAGACAAAACAACAAAGACAAGAAAAGGCTGCGAAAGAACTGTAACTGAGCACGTCTAGAGCAATGACATAATAATATTCCAGTTTGCTTGTTTACCATAAAAATAATAAAACTACAAAAAACCATGAAATTGCACCAATCACAAATTGCCTGTTGAACGGAAAGCATCTGATGATTTGATACTCTATCATAAACTTTTTTTTAAGTAAAATATAATTAAAATTTGAAACATAATCGGCCCATCTATATGGTGGCCAGTAGTATTAATTTTTTGATTCTTGTAAATCTTCTAATCTCAAAGAGGGTCATAGGGTACCTTCATTGTAATAATTCTTTTAAGTGTTTTTACTAAAAACTCCCCACCCAACTAGTTCAACTAACCACCCCCTGAGGGAGAGTAGTACGTATCAGTCATGAGTCGCTGAATTTTACTTACCAACACTAGTCCCATAAGTGGATACGATCGCTAGACACTGGTCAGAGTACCGGTCGGCCAGACCATTAAAATATTCACAGTTTTTTATCAGTGGATAGCCCCAGTTTTCACTGTGGTTCCCTGTTTTTATACAGAGGAGAGTGAGAAATACCTCTTACTGACTTGAAGTGCTAAATGTTTTTCGATAACATAATGAATTTTGTCCGCTGTATATGTTTCTTGTGTTGTTAAAGGAATATTGTTGAGCATGCGAAAAACATCAGTACCAATGACCGTCAGTAAAACAGCTTTTTTGATTTCTTCGGGATAGTGGTTGAGCCCACTGGCGATGGCAGAACTCTCCCACCTTTGCACGAAGTGTTCAATGGCTCGGATAAAAGGATATTTACGTAGCTTGAGGTATGATATGATCTAACGGTTGCTTCAGCAATTCAATAGCTTCGCCATTTCCCTAGCTTTCACCGGCAACCAATTTTGGTCACTATTAACCATGTTATAATCGTCACTGCGTTCTGTCCGAATATATTACTTAAGCTTTATTTAAATGTTGTGACAATTTAATTTGGAACATATGTCTTGAAAAAAAACAGGGCTTTATTTCACACTAGAATATCAATTCAAATTCGATGGTAATTAACCGCGGTCATTCTACAGTCGGCTGTTGTGTGTATACATTGAAAACTGAACTTTTTTAGATGAAAATAATGCTTTATTTACATGTTATTCAAAATATTGTCCATCGCTTGCTATCACGTTTTTCCACCTTTTTGGACAGCAAATGAATTCTGAGTGAGAAAAAGGCCAAAAATGAATCAAGCCAATTTTTGATCATTTGCTCAGAAGTAAGCCGTATACCAGTGAGCACGTTTTGCATTGAACGAAATAAATTGTAGTCGGATGGCACCAAGTCTGGTGAATATAGCGGGCGAGGTAAAACATCCCAGTCACTATTCCTCCGGTAATTTTTGACCGATATAGCAATATTCCGGCCGTTTTTCTGTCAATGCTCACTTCAAACGAATTAATTGTTCGCAGTACTGCTATCCCGTAATAACTTGACCTAACTTCAGCAACTCATAGTGGATCGGTTCCTTCAAGCGCCACCAAATACGTAGCATTACCTTAGGCTTTGACATCCCTTACATACGATTGCTTGCGCTTCGGCTTATCATAATGTTCCCTTTTTTGCCAGTAATAATTTGATATAAAATCGATTTTCTTTTGTAGCGTTCGAAGTGCATTCTAGACATGCGAAATCGCCTTTTGACATCTCTTGGCTTCAATCAGTGTGGACCCAATTTTCTTCCTTCTTGATGATCCTTAATGCTGCCAAATGCCTGAAAATGGTTACTTGTATTACGCCTAGTACTTTTGCGAGCTTATTTTCTATTTGCCACGAGTCTTCACTGAAGAGGGTCACTAACTCTCTGTCTTTAAAATTTTACTCTTGACCTAGGCGCTCTTTGCCCTTGATGTTGAAATCGCCAGATTTTATGCGTTTAAACCACTTAAAATAGTATGGTTTGGATAAAACATCTTCGCCCAAAGCAACCACCAGCAAGCGATGAATTTCGGCAAAAGTTTTCTTGGCAAATAGTATTCCAACAATATTTTCCACAAATGCTGTTTTCAGGGTTTTGTAAAATCATTTTACAATACCCTACTAAAATCGCGTCCTGTCTGTCCGTCCGTCCGTCCGTGTGTCACACCACTTTTTCTCCGAAACTACATAAGCTAGAAACATAAGATTTTGTAAGTAGGTGCGAAGTGACGCCCTCTTCAAAGTTTCAACACGAAAAAAAATTTATAAGGTCTTTAAGGGGGGTCTCCCCATATAGGGGAGTTGCCCCTGAAAAAAAGTTTTCATCGCATGTAGGCAATATGGGTATCAAATGAAAGGTCTTAATGAGCACTTTTCAAAACAGGTCTTAAAATGGGGGGAAGGGGAAATGTACGAAAAATTTGTGTCCCCCCCCTCGCGATTGGACACCTTTCATCCGAAAAATCTGAAAAAATCCTGAATGTAGGCCTGTATGAGTACAACAACAACAAATACGTTAGAAGTCGAAATTCACTCAACTTTGTTAGTAATAGTATGATTTATTGATTTGATGTTTTCTTGAATAAAATCTTAACGGTGCTCTTAAATTCACCAGTATACTGATGACTATTTATGAGATCAATCTGTCCTGAAAATTTCATAAAAATCAACTGGTATTTAATGAAGTTATAACGATTTGAATTTTCCTGTATTACTATGGAACAATATGCGCTGTATTACCATGGAAACATATGGCTATGGAACAATATGCGCTTTTAACCGACTCAGATACTACAGCTTTGTTAGGATTTGCATGAAAATTTCAGGAATGATAGGTATCATGAATTTCTTTGAAAATTGGCTCAGCTAGCGGTATTAGTAATGGTAAAGCAAAAAAGTGGCCGTTTTAAATGCAAAGATTGAATAATTTTGATGTGTTTTTCCCCAACTTGAACGTTTAAGGCGCATGCTTTTAATACTTGATTCAATTTAATGAATGCCTGAAGATGAGTACCTACAATTAATACTCATGGGTGAAACAAGTCGAGGAGGCAGGAGAGAGCTCCTAGTAAATGGGCTTTGTAACCATTCTACGATTCAAAAAAATAGGCCATGAATCGATGATAAGAGTACAGGAGAGTGGCCGCTGAACAAATATTTCATCAAAGGTGGCCGATATGAATATCAAATGAAAGTTCTTTATAAGAGCTTTTCAAAATAGTACTTAAACTGACAATTTTTCCTTCACAAGGGCAACAAATACCTTAGAAGTCAAAATTCGATCAACTTTTTTAATAATAGCTCATTTTATAAATTTTGCTTTTTTGTCTATAAAATCAAGATGGGACCCTTGAATTTCCCAAAATCTACAATTTAAGTTTTCTGAACAATAAACAGCTAAGTTACAGCCGATTGAATATCTAACAATTACAACAACATTAACACGTGATACTAGGGAGATACACTCTTGCAACGGACCTAGACACTACAAATATGTAGGAATTTTGATAAAAATTGTAGTAATGGTTTGTAATATTCATGTGTTATCACAACTAATCAAGCAAGGGGGTCAAAACAGTTGAAACAAAATAGTGCACAGTTTAAAATCAGAATAACCACAATAATTTTTCGAACTCAATTTATGGAAGCTGTATATAAGTCAAGTTTTGATATGCAGGATATATTGTTTGATTTACTAATTGTTTTACAATACCCTTCTGGCAGGAGCATCCTCCTGCTACTTCAACTTGTTTTACCAATTTACGACGCTTTCCATGAGGGTAAAAAACGTATGCCCACAAAATGTTGGCAAATTGTATTTGTGGCTTTGACAGCTAATTAATGGTTCTTCAAATTGGCATATATGTCATTGGAGTGTTACAGCGCGAGTTTTAAGGGAGCTGTCTGTTTTAAAAGTTTGGTTTTCAATTAGTACACCCAATAATAAGGCCAGCAATAGAAATAGTAGTAAGCAACCTTAAAGAAGGCCTATGAATCCACTCAAATGACAAATTAGCACTGCTTGAATCTAAATGCGTTCGTTCACAGCTAGTATATAATTTTGAATCGATCAGCTATCAAGAGCTGGGTCAGCCGGTGAAAATACAGTAAGGGAAGATATAATTAAAGTGCCACTAGCAATGGTGAAAAATTAATTCGATGGTACCCTTTGGAAAGAGATAGGTGCAGCTTGGAATGACTGTAGGACACTGTTACTCCTTGGCCTCATATTAATGAAACGATGGCCGAACAATATTAAGGATAGACTCAAAATAGCGCAAGAATCCTAGTGGTATTGTTAGTGAGGAACAACCTTCCGTTTGAACATGACAAAGCAATAGATATTCAAACAGATGACACTTGTCAAGCCCGCGGCGAGAAAGTGGAAAGCTTGCAATACTTTCTTATTGATTGTCATCAAATAACTGAGGTAGAACAGAGTTAGAATAACCGGCAACCCCGGGACTAGGGGCATTTCTTGGCTTCTCTAGGACGACCGCTGGTCTATGGTGTCTCCAACAGCAACATCCAAAAATTAATAACTATCAATTTGCGCCAAATAGGCCTTTTAGGGTTCTAATAAATCAATCTTTATTTTATAATTTTTGCTACAAGAGAATGCAGACGTTTTTCATCGCATTTTTATATGTTTGCAGTAGTCTACGTGGTGTAGTGGTTAGAGCACTCATCTTGTAAGCCAAAGGTACCCGGTTCGACTGTAGTTGGCGGCAAGAGATTCAGTTAAGCGATGCTTCGGGCGGATTATAAGCCCGTTCAGATATGATACGTGCTGGTTCAAAAAATTAGAATTTATCGTTGCTGGGTGGACGCCCACACGGCCAAAGCATGAAACTGACCATATCACCTTGTTGAGTGCCGAAACTTCGATCATGATAATGAGATACCCTAACTATCTCTTAGCGAAGGCCCGAAAGGGGCTATAGTGCTATAATTTTAATTTAACTTATATGTTTGCTGTGAACAGCGACATTATTTCAAAAACTATTAGTCTCTAGATACTCTGGATTCTTCAGTACCACAGCGCTTGAAACGGCCGTGTGCTTAACTTTTGGCATTCAAGGCACAAAGCACTTGTTTAGTTAGCCATGGTTTCTGCTTTACTTTGCGAAGAGCTTGTAAAGGTATGAACTGTTTAATCAACTCATAGAGGTAATTATCAAACTTAATCAGAGCTTCCTCACACACCAATTTATCAAAAAACTCCAGCCAGTCTACCAAGTTCAGTTCAGAGGCCAGAGCTTCGTAGTTTGCTTTGAAGAAGTTGAATTTTGGAGACAGAGCAAAAGTACGATGTGTAAAATGTGCAATTGAGAGATCGAACGATAATGGCGGATGATGACTATCAATGCGCACAAGAGGATTCAATGCTAGAGAAAAAGATTGACAGTAAAGTGGACAGTTAGAAGGAACAAGGTCAAGTACCCGACTATTAGCATTAGGGATATTATTAAATTGCGTTAGTGAACAGAATGATAGAAACGAGGAAAGAGATCAAGAAGATGCATCGGTGGATGAAACAGAGAAAAGAAGGCTCTCCGTTCATTGCCCTGTCCCAAAATTAAAATCACCGCATACTAGAATTAAAGATTACGGTTGAGGCAAGAAGACATAAGAGGTAAACTCGTCATAGAATATCTAGCACACATACAAAGGAGTGTCACTAGGTATGTAGACAGAGGAAAGTAATAAAGATGTATTGTTAAGAAGGAAGATATTGACAATTACGCAATCCACAATACAGGAAAAGCACAAAGAGAGCTATGTACTGTATTACAAACAGCTACAAAAACTCCACCTACATCTTATTTATTTGCAGAGGCCAAATCCCAATAACAATGGTAAATATCAAAAATTTCCGAGTTTAAGATGTTATTATTTAACCAGGTTTCCGTAAGACATATTAATAAGTCTTCGCTGAGCTATAACGATAAAAAGAGCTAATCAAGCTTGGTCCTTAACCCTCTCATATTTTGATAATATACTGTAACATTAGAAGCTAAGTTACAGTCATGAAATCTTATGCTAGTTCGTAGGTTGCGTCTTCCCGGTACACGAAAGGACTTCCTTCTTCTTGAGCTGAATGGTTTAAAAAGTATTCCAGGCGGCCAAACTTCAGGATTAAAAATAGTATCACAACTTGAGGGCACTGTAAGCTTGAAAGGAGCTACAACTCTGTCCTCCAGATTATCCTTAGTCGATTTGTGGCAACTAATAACTTTAACAGCTCGCACAAATTTTTTGCAAACGTAGTTTTTTAGGTAGTCCGCGGTTGTTTGCTAGCTAAGGCACAAAATAAAGATCTCCTTTGGTGGGGATGCGATGTCAAGAGGTGAGACTTCGTCATCCGAAATCAGAGTAGCCACAGCCAATGTGTCAACACCAAATGAGGGCGGAAGACCAGGCGAAGGGTTTTTTCTTTTATTTTAGGGATCGCCCACCGATTGATTGATGAGGGTTCCAGAAAGCTGTCACGTATCACAGGTAGTTCATTACCAGCGATGTGCTGAGTTACTGCTGAAGCCACGGGAGAACTTGAACATGACGTAGTAGCCCTAGAACGAGCAACATGATTCGGGGTTTTATGAGCCGATAACTTTGCCAGCGATTTACTTCAAATTAGGATTTAAGGTCTTTGTACAGGCGTATTTGAACCACTAATATAGGGTTATCCATTTTACGCTTGGAAAAGTAAAGCTAAAGAAAACACATAAAATATTCAGATGGAAACCAAACTTTTTATAAAATGTGAAGATTGAACATTGCCATTATACGTGAAACACAACATCATTCAAATGTCTTCCACTGGACCTCTTACAGGCCTCAATCCTTTTAGGGTAATTCTCAATGACTTTTCGGCACATTTCCGGCAATATCTCGGCCATAACTTCACGAATATTGGTTTTCAATTGCTCCAGATTTTAAGGATTGTTCGCGTAAACACGATCTTTTGCACAGCCCCATAAAAAGAAATCCAAAGGTGTTAACTCGCAGAATCTTGCGGGCCAATTGATATCACTCAATCTCGAAATTACGCGTCCTGGAAATTTCTCTTGCAAAAGGGCTCGATTAGCCTGTGTTGTGTAGCTAGTGGCTCCGTCCTGTTGGAACCACATGTTCTCCAGATCATAGTCTTCGATTTCTCTCCAAAAATAATCGGTTAACATCCGTCCAGTTTTCAAAAATTTACGGGCCAATCACACCACCAGACCATAATGCACACCAAACGGTCACTTTTGCCGGATGCAAAGGCCTTTCTGCGATCACCTGAGGATTTTGAGAGCCCCATATGTGGCAATTCTGTTTATTTACGTAACCACTGAGCGAAAAATGAGCCTCATCACTAAAGAAAATTTTGTTCGAAAAATCGTTATCAATGGCTTGTTGTTCAATCACCCCATTTGCATACATTCTGCGTTGTGTATGATCTTGAGGCTTAAGTTCTTGAGTGAGTTGGATTTTTGTACGGATGGAGATGCAAACCCAAATGCAAAATCTGCCACAATGAGCCGTAAGACAAGCCCAAATGTTGAGCACGTCGAGGAATCGACGAATTCGGGTCTTCCTCCATACTTTGAGCAACGACAGCGATATTTTCAGCAGAATGAATGTTGCGATCATGCACAGGCCTTGAAATATCAATAACTGATCCAGCTTCTTCAAATTTTCTCACTGTATTCGAAATTGTTTGCTGTGTAGGTCGATTATGTCGACCGTGATAAACACAAGGGGGCAACGCATGGCAATTGTCGAACTAGCTGATAAAGACGCCCAGCAAATCCTGGCGAAGGGCAAAATTAAGATAGGTTGGGTGATCTGCAGGATACGGAGAAGAGCGATCCCTATCCACTGCTTCAGATGCTTCGAATACGGACACACCGCGTATGGCTGTAGGGGACCCGACAGGAGATCTCTGTGCTACAAATGTGGTGAAACGGGGCACAAAAAGAAGGAGTGTACGAACGAGGTAAAATGCATTCTTTGCAAGCATGCTAAGCTAGCACCCGGCGACCTCAATCATGAGCCGGGGACAGGGAGATGCTGGGTTTTCAAGGAGGCTCCTAACTAAAGCCAAATTGATACTCAAATGATCTGTATCCCGCAGGTCAATTTGCACCGAAGCACAAACGCCCAGGACCTACTTGAGCAGTTTGCGGGGGATAAGAAAGCTGACCTCCTGTTGCTGAGCGAGCAACATCATAACAAGGACTCACAAGCGTGGTACCCTGACAAATCTGGTACCTCGGCCATCTAGGTTCGAGACAGCGCCTGCCTTCAGGTGCAGGGCCATGGACGCGTGGATGGTTTTGTGTGGGTGCGGTGTTCAGGGATAACATATTTCAGTGTTTATCTGACGCCTAACGAGGCAATGCGATCTTTTCGAACCAAACTCGATGCCCTGGAGGACGTTGTCTCGAACACAGAGGGCCACATGCTGGTCGGGGGAGACTTCAACGCTAGAGCCATTGAATGGGGTATGCCACAATCCGACTCAAGGGGAAAGCAAATCTTGGACATGGCAGCCAGAACAGCGCTTTTTGTCCTAAATACTGGTAACACCCCTACTTTCCGCCGCTGGGGTTGCGTAGGAACCATACCCGATGTGACACTCGCTTCGGAGTCCCTGGTATCTAGAGTACACAACTGGCGAGTACTAGAGGACTACTCGGCTAGTGATCACCAGTATATAGCTGTTGAGATTCACGACGGTGCCACTCTGCGTGCATGTGCCCAAACTTCAATCCTCGGATGGAGGACTGGGAGGATGGACGTTGAAAGATTCGCTAACGCGCTTACGGCAGGCGCACCGTTGCTGGGAGCTCCGCCAGGGAGTGGAGGGCCTACAGCCAAGGACTTGGTGAACTCAACTATGAGTACGATCGTAACTGCTTGCGAGTCTTCCATGCCCCGTCGAAGACCCCGACACGGTAAGCCTCCAGTATACTGGTGGTCAAACGAGATCGCCGAACAAAGAAGCGAGTATCACAAACTTCGGCGAGAGGCCCAGCGGGCGTGAACACGGGAGGAGGCAGACACTAGGCTAGCAGCATACAGGTCCGGCAGGCTTATTAACAAGAGCAAGGCCCGATGCTGGCAAGATCTCGTGGACGATGTAAATAGGGATCCGTGGGGCCTAGGTTACAAGCTGGTCATGCGAAAACTTGGTGCCCAACGGAAGCCCTGCTTACATGAAGCAGAGAAGATGGACGAGATCGTACGGGCACTATTCCCCACGTACCCTGTCCATGTCGATTCAGCTCATGCACAAACACCAATAGAATGCTCACCTTTCACAATGATGGAACTGGAGCAGGCAATTCTATCCATGAAAGCAAGGAAGGCACCGGGACCAGATGGCGTTCCTGCTGAGGTTTTGTAGCTTGTCTACAAGCTTTGTCCTGACTTGTTGCTCAGTATGTTCAACGCTTGCCTTTACGAAGGTGTATTTCCGGAACGCTGGAAAGTGGCGAGGCTCGTACTGATCAGCAAGGGGAAGGGAAATTCCGAGTTGGCGTCTGCATACCGCCCGTTATGTATGCTAGACACGGCTGGGAAAGTGCTCGAGAAACTCATCAAGGGAAGACTCACTGACGCGGTCCATTCTGCCGGGGACCTATCTCCACGGTAGTATGGTTTTAGAGCAGGTCGCTCCACTATTGACGCGATAGCGGAAGTAGTGAGCGCGGTCCAAAGAGCGGAGGCTCATTGCCAGACAAACAAAAGGGTTGTATCGCTCGTGACGCTTGACGTCAGAAACGCCTTCAATTCCGCTAGATGGGTGGATATTCTGGAAGCACTGGAAAACTCTTTTCAAGTTCCAGAATATCTGATGCGGATTTTGAAGAACTATCTGACAGACCGGAGCCTGCTCTATGAGATGAAGGAGGGTCGGCGGAGGATGGAAGTTACATCGGGTGTTGCACAAGGCTCCATCCTTGGCCCAGACCTGTGAAACATCACGCACGACGGGCTACTGAGAATCAAGCTGCCGGATGAGTCGCGCTTGATCGGTTATGCAGATGATGTCGTGGCGCTAGTTGCGGGACGCACTGTTGAACAAGCGCAACTCAGACTGGGTATGCTAATGCGCCGAGTGAGGGACTGGATGACTGCTCGCGGGTTCAGCCTAGCTTTGGAGAAAACCGAAGTAGTCATCTTGACAAAGAAGAGAATCCCTAGAGTAAGGATGATCAACATTGGGGAAGCACTCGTTGAGACCAAACTAGCAGTGAAGTACCTGGGCATTTTGATCGACTCGAAGATGCGTTTCTCCGAGCAAATCAAGGCAATAGCTGACAAGGCTGCAGCGAGTGTTTCGGCTCTCAGCCGGCTAATGGCCAACATAGGGGGTCCCACCTCATCAAGAAGGAGACTTCTGATGAGTGCAGTACAATCTGTGCTGTTGTACGGATCGGAGATATGGTGTGAGGCTCTCAAAAAGGGGCTGTATCGAAGGCGCTTGGCACAGGTGCAGCGACGGGGAGCGCTGCGGATTGCATCTGCATATCGGACTGTCTCGGAGTCGGCAGTGCTGGTCATCGCAGGAGTGATACCCATTGCCGTTCTTGCCAAGAAGCGCCGCAGAATCTACCTGCGGAGGAACGAATGCGACAGAGATGCTGTCGCCCACGAAGAACGAGAACGCCCACTCAGTGATTGGCAACAGTCCTGGGTGAGCGATACAAAAGTAGGTGGACCGCACGCCTTATTGGTGACCTGAGGCCGTGGCTCAATCGAAGGCATGGTGAGGCTGACTTCTATCTAACTCAGCTACTGAGTGGACATGGATACTTTCGGTCTTACCTGCACAAGATTGGTAAGTCACGGTCTCCTGACTGCATATTCTGTGCTGGAGAGGTCGATGATGCCTACCATTCATTTTTTGTATGCAAGAGGTGGGAAAGGTAGCGCGGTGGCCTCATTGAAGAAATGGGAGATCTCTCTCCGGATGAACTCACTGGAGAGATGCTCACATCCGTTTACAAATGGAACTGTGTGGCACATTACGCTCGGGCAGTCCTTAAGATAAAGGCGTCCAGGGTGGAGGGGTTTCTTTTCTAGAAATCCCTCTCCCTTCCCCTCCTTCCGTTGGAAAAGGGATCCCTGTAGCCCGGTGGCGTCTTAACGCGTAGGGAAATGAGGCTTAGCTCGAAGTAATGTGTCAAACGGTTCCAGGCTAGGTTCTCAGATTGACAGGGGAGGTGTTTAGTGGGTAGTCCAAGGGTATCCTCCATGGGAGTCCCACACTGCCAGACTTGGCGGGCGTAAATGCCTACACCTCCCTACCACAAAAAAAACAAAAAAATGTCGACCGTGATCGGCTCGTAAAGCCCTAAATATTGATACAGCAGGATTACCATTTTTGTAATAAAATTTAATAATTTTAACGCATTCTTCGACTGTTAAACGATCCATATTTCTAAATGGCAAACCTTTAACTAAAAAACCATGCTTTGGATGATATTTAATTTCGACAGATGTCAAATGACAGGGTTATACATTCCCAGCAACGAAATAGATAACCCTGTACATTTCTGCTGTGTTGTCGGCGTAAGTAATTACGTCTAGTTATTTATATCAGTGATATTCACTGAAGCCAGAGCTAATTGCAGACTAGAAACATATGCTGACAAAGAATATCTCCTACAAGAATCACAGTACCAGTACACTCCTTTACTAGCCTTATTAACCAGGTCGGCTGCAGATCCTTTAAGGTTAATACATGGCGAATGGCATCAAAGCTCACAAAAGCCGAAGCAAAGGACAGTAGGGGTTTTATTGGTTGGATCATGCATTTAACGGCACTGCACAATATACTGGAAATTTCTAGTTTACAGTTCACTATGACTTTTAATTGCTGACTTCACTTAGTTTATGATTATTGTCTTTATTTAATTATAATTATTGCCTTCATTTAATTTTGATGATTTGATTCAATTAATTATTAAATTTTAAATTAATTAATATTATTTTCCAAAATTCGCGAAAGCTCAAATATTTCAATCTCAATGACTTGTAGGGTTAAAATTTATTTCAAATTGTATTTTTAAGTTGCCTACCTTCGGGCTGATCAATAAAATTGTCATTAATAGAAAATATGGCAAATTTTGTACCAACTGCCTATCTGAAGGCGCACAATTAAATGATTCTAAAACAATTTATCACCTCCTGATCAAATTAGTCGAAATAAACACAATCCACTTAACATCAAAGGAAACAATGAAGGTGAAAAACGCTTCAATATTTTAGCACTTAAAAACGCACTATGCAGAGCAAAATACCTGCACACAGATTATCCGAAACGCACGGCACTACCGGAAATCAGGTTCGAAAAGTTTGATTCGGTTTAAAGCGATAAAAAGATTAGATTATGATTAAATTATGGTGGAGCACAAAAGTATGACGTTCAACAGTGCAATGAATGATTTCGTTGTTGTACTGTGAACTGCGTGTTGTAGCAAAAAAAAAAAAAACTAAAGACTGCAACGAAAAACTACTTCAGTAGCTTGGAGAGTTCACTTATGGCGAATAATACCAAACCCCTCTGGCCATACATTGGATCCTTTGAGTCCTACTCTTCTGTCCCTCCTTTTGTCCACTGGAATATTACCGTTAGCTCTTCTCCGCAGGCTTTTTCCAACTTGTTCTCTCAATTCTTCTTGTCCACTTTTATTCCTTCTTCTCATGTTTTCGATCCAGTTAATATACCTGCATTTCAATCCATTGACATTTCTTCACTTTTCATTGACTATATTGAAGTTGAATCCATCATTAATTCACTTAATTCTAGTATTTCATCTGGTCCTGATGGATCACCGAATATTTTTGTCAAGTGATTAGCCTCTTCACTTTGTATCCGTCTGGCTTTTCTCTTCAACCTCAGTCTAAGGACAGGTATTTTCCCTACCTATTGGAAAAGAGTGAACGTTGTTCCTATTCTTAAAAGTGCTGATCCTTCTTCTGTGTCCAATTATTGTCCTAGTTCCTTAATTTCCTGTTTTCCGAAATAAATCGAGCGTCTGGTACATAGCCGGCTTTCAGTTTCATTGACCTCTACCTTGTCGAAAAAACAACATGGGTTTCTCAAAGGTCACTCTACCACCTCAAATTTAATTCACCGATTACATTGCTAAGGTCCTAGACAATCGATTGCAGGTTGATGCCATCTTCAGCCATCAGCTTCTCTGTTACAAACTGAAAGCTTTTGGGGTTGCTAGCGCTCTATTATTATGGATGGATTCCTACCTGTTTTCTCATATATGTTGTGTTTGTTACTGTGGAATTACCCCTACTCCATTTTATCCACCCTCTGGTGTTCTTCAAGGTTCCATTTTAGGTCCCCTCCTATTCCTATTGTTTATAAATGATCTTCCTTCAGTTATCGCTTCCAATTGCCTAGTGTATGCCGATAATTTCAAAGTATTTGGAGTTATCAGGTTTGTACAAGATTCTCAATATCTTCAAATGGACCTGATCGCACTAAGCAACTGGTGTTCGTCTAACTACCTCCGTCTTAATGTTGCCAAATGCTATTAAATGACTTTTAATCGAAATCAATCTCCGCTGACTTTCAGCTATATGTTAAATAAAGTCCCACTCGCTTCGGTGAGCTCTGCTAAAGATCTCAGTGTTACTTCTGATCCTAAGCTCAATTTTGATGCACACATTCTAATCGCGACTACTAGGGCCTCAAAAATAGTGGGACTTACTTTCAGGCATGCTTATAAATTTACCAATATATCTACCCCCCGTCTGGTTGTTTATCTGTCTAGTCCATCTTATCCTTGAATATTGCTCTGTAGTTTGGTCTCCCCAACACTCCTGCCTAATGAACTCGTTAGAGAATGTCCAGCGAAAATTTACTCATATCTTGTTTTACAAATTCAAAATCCCTTATCAACCCCATGACTGTCGTTTATCCTTCTTACGTCTGCCTACTCTGCCCGTACGAATTAACCGGTACCCCTATTACTTTAATTTAATTTTATATGTATTTTTTTTTATTTTCAACTTTGTTCTTACTATTGTTAATATCATTGAATTTCTTTACATATTAACTTTTTCACTAAATTCTGATTTGCATTAATTATCTTTTCTGTTTGTTTTGTTCCATTTTGTAATTGGATTGTGTTTAATCTGTTAAATGAAATTTTAAATAAATAAATATACATACGAGTACTCGTATGTTGATGCAACTTAAAATAATTGATGTTTGTTTCGTTTTGATTTTTTCAAGCTGAATGCTGGTTAATGAGTCTAGACCGAAGAGTTTTGAATTTATTTGCAATGGAAACTTGCTTCTTTAAGCAACATGCAGTGAAAATAATTTCAAGCCAAAATTTAAATCAAGAGATTCTACAAAGTCTCCTTCTTTTCCTTTTTCAATATTTGCGCGTAAAGCATTTTTCAAACTTACTTGGAAGCACTCCATCATAAACCATTTAAATTGCATAAATTCAATTTGCATTATATTATTACATGAGCAAATATAACTTTGATATTAAAAGTCCGTTTCCCTCGTAAAACATGACAGCTTATGAATTTATGCCTTAGTCCTTCCTCCGCAATGATTCACTATCGTGACTGGGCGCATATTACACGCTGTCCCAGTCCCATCCCGTTTGAGACCAAGGAAAATCTGTAATCCATAACGGCACCATGCTGGCGTTGGTTTGACAGTTTTTGTATGATGTATTATGCAAGAGGCGGATGCAGAGTCCTTTTAGCAAGTCAAATTTCATTTCATTGCCGTGTTGCGTTGCATAGTTGCATGTCGTTCTAATAAATTACTTTGTCGGCACATTGTCGATGACAAGAGCCATTACTATGTAAGCTCTTCATTGAATTGCTTTGCCCAACAACTGACGTCCTGTGCAGTGTCTTGGGTTGTGCATGAACAAAGCTTTCGACATGATTAAGGAATTTATTGTTTACATAAATCATTGCAGGCAATCATGTCGAACGAAGATTGGCATTGTTTGCTGAAATGTTTGTGTTGCAATAAAAAACAAGTTGGGTTAACAGACCTACGCTCATGTCAGAAGGGTTTCGTATTTAATTAACAAAATGCAGTCATCAGATCGAATAAAATCAAGAAACATGTCCAAGACAATTTTATTGGAGAAAATATGAAATTCGAAGATCATACTATTATTGACAAAGTTGAAAGAATTTTGACTTCTGAGGTATTTGTTATTGTTATACTCATAAATATCTCCCTTGATAATTATTTCAGATGTCCATTCGCGAGGGAGGAAACACATTTTTCATGTATTTCCCCCCTGTGCCCCCACTGAAGCAAAAACTGACAGTTTAAGAACTGTTTTGAAAAGCTCCCATGAAAAATATTTCATTTCATACTCGTATTGGCTACCTTTGATGAATTTTTTTTCAGGCGCCACTCTCCTGTACTGTTATCATCGATTAATGGCCAATTTTTTCGAATCCTAGAATGGTTACAAAGCCCTTTTGCTAGGAGCTCTCTCTCACTTATGCTTATTAATTGTGGGTACTCATCTTCAGTGATTCATTAAATTCAATCAAGTGTTCAAAGCATACACCTTAAACGTTGAAGTTGGGAAAAACTAACTCAAAATTATTCAACTTTCGCATTTAAAACAGCCACTATTTTGTTTTACGATTACTGATACCACTAGCTAAACTGATTCTCAAAGGTATTCATGACACCTATCATTCCTGAAATTTTCATGCAAATCCTAGCAAAACTGTAGTGTCTGAGTCGGTAAAAAGCGCATGTTGTTCCATAGCCATATGTTGCCATAGTAATAAATGCAGCGCAAATTGTTGCATAGTAATACAGGAAAATTCAAACCGCTATAACTTCGCTAAATATGATTCAATCTTTATGAAACTTGCAGGTTAGATCAATCTTATAAATTGTCATCTGCGTACTGAATTTTAAGGGTACCGTTAAGATTTTATTCAAGAAAACATAAAATCCGTAAATCATACTATTACTAACAAAGTTGAGTGAATTGCGACTTCTCACGTATTTGTTGTTGTTGTACTCATCAAGGCCTACTTTCATGATTTTTTTCAGATTTTTCGGATCATAGGGGTCCAATCGCGAGGGGGGGGACACAAATTTTTCGTGTATTTCCCCTCCCTGTGTGTCCTTCGAAGCAAACTTTGCCAAACTAAGACTTGTTTTGAAAATTTCTCATCAAGACCTTTCATTTGATACCCATATCGGCTACCTTAAATTAAATTTTTTTTCGGAGGGTCACTCTCCTATATGAGGAGGCCCCCCTTAAATACCTTAATAAAAAATTTTTGTAGTTGAACTTTGAAGAGAACATCACTTTACACCTACATACAAAATTTGATGTTTCTAGCTTAAGTAGTTCCCGAGAAAAGCTGCTGTGACACACGGACGGACAGATAGACGGACAGACAGGACGTGATTTTAGAAGGGTTTTGTAAAATTATTTTACAAAACCCTAATGAATAGTTTTACTGTTCAGCTATAAATGTCACACATTATTACACTGCAAGTAAAAGTTTACAACTTGTGCTCAAACATCAAAAAGCTGTCCCATTTCAATATAAAGTTCAATAAGTTAAATATCGTTATTCCACATCTAACATTCGTCGCACACAGTCGTGTTTTTGACCACTCCTGTCACTAGGTTTAGGGAACTAAATAATTTTTAAAAAGTCAGTTGGTAATTAATTTTTATTGGTAAAAGCTTATCCTATCTCAAGACAACCGCGGGATCGCCGACTTGCTTGCGAGCGGCTTGATATTGTTGAGGGAATTCGGGGACACGTTACACGGTAAGCTTACGAAAATGATCACGAAAAGAAATCGCCAGTCATGAAGAAATAAATAAACTGCGAAAAGATAATGATGAACTGAAGCTACGGATACAGTCTCTCGAAGAGCTAGTTAAGAAGGGATCAAGATTCAAGAGCCGAAGCTGCAAAAACCAGTCCAACAGCAAACGAAGGTGAAGAAAAATGTGAAGTAAATGACTCTGGAAGAAATTTTAAGTGCTAGCGGTACTGGTGACAGCCGAAACGATTTTTCTGCGCTGGAATAACTGACAGAAGATATGGAAACTGAAGAAGGTACGAGGACGATCCCGACCCGACAAAGACACAACTAAAAAAAATTGCGAAAATGTTTTTTTATTTTTCAACATATTCTCCTTTCAGTTCGATAAACTTTTCCCAACGATGATCAATACCTTCAATACCGGCTTTATAGTAGGAACCGTCAAGCTCCTCAAAATAGCCATTAACCGCGCACTCTAACATTTTTTCAAATTGGGAAAAAGTAAATAATCCGAGGGAGCCAGATCTGGCGAATATGGTGCGTGAGGAAGCAATTCGAACTTCAACTCATTGATTGTAGCCATCGTAATGACACACGTGGACTGGTGATGAAACAACACTTTCTTTATCGTCTGATGGAGCCGCTTTTTCTTGATTTCATCACTCAAACGCTGCAATAAGGCATGCATAATATGCACCGTTGATTGTTTTTTTTTTCTTTATCGAGATAATTAATAAATATTATTCCACGTGCATCCCAGAAAACGGATGCCATGGTCTTGCCAGCTGACTCAACTGTGTTTGTTTTGTTTGGAGCCGGTCCTCCCTTTTCAGTCCACTGCTTTGACTGCTCCTTGGTCTCAGGTGTAAAATAATGGACCCATGTTTCGTCCATGGCTATGAATCGACGCAAAAACTCGGCTTTATTGCTGCGAAGCATTGTCAAACACTCGATGGAAACATCTTCACGTGGCTGTTTGTGCTCCATTGTGAGCAAATGCGGCAACCATCTTGCGCACAGTTTTGTCATGTCCAAATTTTCGGTCAAAATGCGATGCACAGCAGTTTTTGAAATGCTTGCCATGTCTGCTATCTCGCGCACTTTTAGTCGACGGTCATCCAATACCATTTTGTGGATCTTCTGCACATTTTCTGATGTAGTGACCTCACTTGGTCCACCACTGTGGGGTTCATATTGGCTGCTCGTATGACCTCGCTTAAACTCAGCTACCCAATATTTGACCGTTGTTAACAAAGGAGCAGACTTCCCCAGAGAAGAATCTAACTCAGCTTTGATATCGGTGGGACTTAGACCTTTCAAATGAAAGTATTGTGTCACATAAAGATGCCCGATTTTTTCCACATTTACAAATTCAATGAGAGCGTTCACTTTGGATGTCTGTAAAAACATAATAATAAATGTACCGTTATGAATTTTTCACATTAAGTTGTTGAAAGGTGGTATTGTCAATGGCAGTAATTGTTTTTTTAAAACTACCTGTATTCATAAGTCAGGTCGGGTACTTTTGGGACTACCCTCGTAATACTGATAAAGATAGTAATGTGAATTTTTATTCAATATTCCAAAAATAAAAGCCAAAAGAAAAAAACAACTTCACGGTTCTGTTGTTTCCTCGAAGAAAGCCAGCAAGAAGGCAAAAACAAATTCCGCTGATGAATATATTCGAATAAAGTGTAAGAGGTATATTTCGGCTAATCTCAGCCGAAAATAAATTAAGCAATTTGGAGATTCAAAGAGAAGACGTAGAGAAGTTAAAAATTAAAACATCATTACTGGTTAACTTCACGGGAGCCAAAGATGTTCTGAGTTGTGGAAAAATACCGCACATAGCCTGTACCCCAAAAAGCGTGAAAAAGCTGACTTTCCTGTTGGAGAGTTTGGAGTACGGAGAGGACACGCCCGATGTCCTCCAAGTGCTAAAAGCAGCAGCATCATTAATTGAATTCATTTCAGTGATTACTGACAAGACAAATTTACCGTATTATTTAGTACAATATTTCCAATAAAAGCAGTACAAGTGCTCTTCAATTGATGGGATACTTGAATTTCAGAGTGGTGAGCTGGAAACACCTCCAAAAAAGGGAAGTCAACCAGTGTTACCAGTATCTACGATCTCATGCAGTACATGCCCCGATATCAAAATATAAAAGTTGAATTCATTCCAAAACAAACGCAAGTCTACCGTATGGTGATTCCTTCTAGCTTCACCAAGCCTGGTTTATCGTTTGCACTCAACAGTAGAGCACCAGTAGGCATACTGTGAATAATGTGACTAGCAACAACGAGCTGCTTCTGAAAATCTACTAAGAACTTATTGCTTTATCGGATTGAATCAACAAGCAAGCCTTGAAAATTAACTTTGTTTTTCAACGTTTAGGTCTTTCAAATGATTTACCATTCAGTCTCACTCCCATTGGTGGGAGTTGTCTCACCTAAGTTGACGTTAACTTCATTGTAACTCTACCATCAACGTATCTGTCTCCGCGAGTTCATTGCAATAGCTTGCTTCCCACTAAAACCTACCTCAATTCATGGCACTCAACGATTTTGAAATCTTAAGAAACAACGGGGTAAACGGTCATGGAGGAAGTGGCATCGGGATATTGATTTAAAGACTATTGTTTCCAAAACTTTCGTAGTTAACAGTATGGAATCGAAAATTTCGAGGCGATTAGTTGGGACTTGAAATTTTTGTAGGGAAAAGTTGGGACTCGAAATTTTCTTAGATAACCGTTAGGACTTGAAATTTTCGTAAATAACATTTGGGAGTCGAAATTTTCGCTGATAACAGTTGGGACTCGAAGTTTTTGTAGAGGCAATTTGGGACTCGAAATTTTCGTAGAGAATAGTTGGGACTCGAAAAATTTGTAAAGAAAAGTTACGACTCGAAATTTTCGTATATAACAATTTGGACTCGACATTTTCGTAGATAAGCGTTGGGAGTCGAAATTTTCGTCAAGAAAAGTTATGAATCGAAACTTTCGTAGAGAAAAGTACGGACTTGAAATTTTCGTAGAGAAAAGTTGGGACTCGAAATTTTCGTAGATAAAAGTGGGGACTCAAAAATTTCGTATACAACAGTCGGGACTCCAAAGTTCCGTAGATAACAGTTAACCTGGGACTCCAAATTTTCGTAGTGAAAATTTAGTACTCAAAATTTTCGTAGAGAAAGGTTGGTACTCGAAATTTTCGTAAAGAAAACTTGGGCCTCGAAATTTTAGTAGATAACAGTTGGTACTCGAAAATTTCCTGGTAATTAGTTGGGACTCGAAATTTTCTTGGGGAAAATACGGGACTTGAAATTTTCGTAGATAACAGTCAGGACTTGAAATTTTCGTAGATAAAAGTTGGGAGTCGAAATTTTCGTTGATAACAGTTTGGACTCGACATTTTCTTAGATAACAGTTGGGACTCGAAATTTTCGTTGACAACCGTTGGGACTCGAAATTTTTGTAGAGAAAAGTTGGAATTTGAAACTTTCGTAGAGAAAAGTACGGACTCGAAATTTTCGTAGAGAAAAATTGGGAAAATTTTTTCAATGATAGTTGGGACTCAACAGTTTCGTAGATAACAGTTGGGACTCGAAATTTTCATAGATAACAGTTGGGACTCGCAAAATTCGTAGATAACAGTTGAGACTCAAAATTTCCGTAGATTATGGTTGGGACTCGAAATTTTCGTGAAGAAAAGTTGGGACTCGAAATTTTCGTAGGGAAAAGTTTGGATTCGAAATTTTTGGAGAGAAAATTTGTGACTCGAAATTTTCGGAGAGAAAATTTGTGACTCGAAATTTTCGTGGATAAAAGTTGGGACTCGAACATTTCGTAAAGAAAAGTTGGGACTCGAATTTTTTGTAGATGAAAGTTTGGACTCGAAAATTTTATAGATAACAGTTGGGTCTCGCAATTTTTGTAGAGAAAAATTGGGACTCGAAAATTTCGTAAAGAAAAGATGCGACTCGATATTTTCGTAGAGAAAAGTTAGGTCTCGATATTTTCGTAGAGAAAAGTTAGGTCTCGATATTTTCGTAGATAAGAGTTGGAAGTCACAATTTTTGTTGATAACAGTTGGAACTCGAAATTTTCTTAAAGAAAAGTTGGGACTCGAAATTTTCGTAGGGAAAAGTTGGGATTCGAAATTTTCGTAGATAACAGTTGGGACTCGAAATTTTCCTAGATAACAGTTAGGAGTCTGAATTTTTGTAGATATCAGTTGGGACTCAAAATTTTCGGAGACTTCAAAATAAAAAAAAAATTCTTGGTGTCTGTTATCAGAATTTCACTGCAAACTAGGGATAACCTTTTCGATATCTCTAACTTTGCAACTGGCCGAAACGTTCTCAAATTCACAAAGGAGCTCAATTACTTGTTTCAAATGCTCGAAGTGAACAGCCTGCATAGTTATTAAATTCTTGCCAGTGATCTGGACGACCGGCCCACATCATGGTTAAATGCCAACAATAATCTAAAAGGTGCATTTCTGAGATCATGGATAATAGAAAGCCAAAGTAAATATAAATGTAATTTGTGGGTCAGAGTTCACAGCATACCCTAGTACGACGACTTAATAGGTCTCATATTTCTGTTCGTTCAGCATTTCGAAGTTAACTTTTCGACCTCAATTTGTTTACCATGAAGATGATCATAATTAGGACCTACTACTCTTGTAATACATTTATATAGAATATATTTATATAAAATACATTTATTAAAATTTAAATTTATACTTTGATAACATATTATTCTAATTAACATAAATAAAAATAAAAACATACATGGACCTCTTAAAATAGACTTCTGTTTAAAGCCATATTCTAACATATAGATAATTCCTTGCACATATGATTTCATATGTACAAAAATATCAACGTACAACGAGTGAACTCCATCGCGAATCAAATTACTTGAAGCTGTTGAAGGCACGCGTTACATAATAAACAAAAACAAATGCCTTGAACACTTTCGTTACTTTTGATGCATTTGACATTGTTCATATGTGAGTTCTAAGAACTTTCCATATGGATCCAATGTCTTATTTTTAGGGTTTTGTAAGGTAATTTTGCAAGACCCTACCAAAATCGCGTCCAGTCTGTCCGTCCGTCCGTGTGTCACAGTGCTTTTTCTCGCAGACTACTTAAGCTAGAAACATCAAATTTTTATGTAGGTATAAAGTGGTGTAGTTCAACTACAAAAAAATGTTATAAGGCATTTAAGGGGTCCCTCCTAGAGGGGAGTGACTCCTGAAAAAAAAATCATCAAAGATAGTCGATATGGGTATCAAACGAAAGGTCTTGATAAGAGGTTTTCAAAACAGGTCTTAAACGGACATTTTCTGCTCCAAGGAGCGCGCAGAGAGGGGAAATACATGAAAAATTTGTGTCCACCTTCGCGATTGGACACCTGTGATCTGAAAAATCTGAAAAAAAATGATGGAGTTAGATGTTTATGAGCACAACAACAGCAAATACCTTTGAAGTCGAAATTCACTCAACTTTGTTAATAATAGTATGATCTTCGAACTAAATTTCCCCAACAAAATCGTATTAGCATCCTTAAACTAGTTAAGTAGTCTTATAAAAGGTTCTTATATTCTGCAAGTTTGATGAAAATCGCATAATATACACGGAAATTATAGCCATTTGAAATTTCCCCGATTACAACAAAAATAACACATGATTTTGGTATTTTATGGACTTTCCATTGAATCAGACACAGCAGTTTTGTTCCGATCTCCTTAGAATTTTCAAATAATATCAATAACATAAATATGATTGGAAATTCATGATTCGAGTGATTTTGCAACAAAATGGTGACCGTTGAAAACAGAGAAACAATGAATTTTCTTCTAAACGTGCATACCTCTTTGACATGTTTCTTGACTTCTAACATGAAAACATAATGTGTAAAATTTGTTCAAGAGGATCGCGGAATAGGAGATACATAAAATGTGAATGCAGTTTCCTAATGTTCAGCCAAAGTTCCTTTTTTAGGGTTTTGTAAAATAATTTTACAAAGCCCTACTAAAATCGCGCCATGTATGTCCGTCTGTCTGTCCGTCCGTGTGTTACAGGAGTTTTTCTCGGAAACTACTTAAGCTAGAAACATCAAATTTTGTGTCTAGGTGTAAAGTTGTGCTCTCTTCAAAGTTCAACTACAAAAAATTGTATAAGGTATTTAAGGGGGGTCTCCCCATATAGGGGAGTGACCCCCCGAAAAAAAATTCATTGAAGGTAGCCGATATGGGTATGAAATGAAAGGTCTTGATGAGAACTTTTCAAAACAGGTCTTAGTTTGGCAAAGTTTGCTTCGAGGGGTGCACAAGGTGAGTACAACAACAACAAATACGTGAGAAGTCGCAATTCACTCAACTTTGTTAGTAATAGTATGATTTATCGATTTTATGTTTTCTTGAATAAAATCTTAACGGTGCCCTTAAATTCAATGAAATTCGCTACACAGATGACTATTTATAAAATTGATATATTCTGGAAATTTCATAAAGATTGAATCATATTTAGCGAAGTTATAGTGGTTTGAATTTTCCTGTATTACCATGGAACAATATGCGCTACATTTATTACCATGGCAACATATGGCTATGGAACAACATGCGCTTTTTACCGACTCAGACACTACAGTTTTGCTAGGATGTGCATGTAAATATCAGAAATGATAGGTGTCATGTATTTCTTTGAGAATCGGTTCAGCTGGTGGTATCAGTAATTGTAACACAAAATAGTGGCTGTTTTAAGTGCGAAGATTGAATAATTTTGAGTTATTTTTTCCCAACTTCAACGTTTAAGGTGCATGCTTTGAACACTTGATTCAGTTTAATGAATGACTGAAGATGAGTACCTACAATTAATGCTCATAAGTGAAACAAGTCAAGAAGGCGGGAGAGAGCTCCTAGCAAAAGGGATTTGTAACCATTCTAGGATTCGGAAAAATAGGCCATGAATCGATGATAACAGTACAGGAGAGTGGCCCCTCAAAAAAAAATTCATCAAACGTAGCCGATATGAGTATGAAATGAATGTCAGTTTTTGCTTCATTGGGGACACAGGGGGAAATACATGAAAAATGTGTTTCCTCCCTCGCGAATGGACATCTGAAATAATTATCAAGGGAGATATTTATGAGTACAACAATAAAAAAAAACCTCAGAAGTCGAAATTCGTTCAACTTTGTTAATAAAAGTATGATCCTCGTATTTCATATTTTCTCCAATAAAATCGTCTTTGACATGTTTCTTGATTTGATTCGATCTGGTGACTGCATTTTGTAAATTGAATACAAAACCCTTCTGACATGTGCGTAGGTCTGTTTACTCAACATGTTTATGAATAGAGTTCTGTACAGCAATTAGACCACACTGTAGCAATGCATTTTCCCTATGCTTAGTCAATGCCTATGAATAGGATTTTGTGTGGAAAATAAATATATGGAATCGCACTTGGGAATTTCGTTTTTAACTAAAGATTTGTTTTGAATAGCATTCTTATGTGTGCTCGTAAATTCGTTTGCTAGAGTAAGCAAATATATTATTAAGATTAAGCATGTATTAGTGAGACTTAGATTTAGGAAAATTGTATAAACAGGTTAAGATTGATATGGAAGAAATATATTTTTGGTCAGACTTCAAACCGAAAAGTTTGCTTCAATCTCTTAGCTAAAATATTCTAAAATTAATTAAGCGATGACTGCCTCACTAATGGGCGTGCCTAGATGGTATACAATTACTAGATGATTACAATATGATCTTCGCATTTGCTTCTTTATATTGAACATCCCTCCTGATCACTGGCGCCGGAACCGGGGGGGGGGTCAAGGGGGACACTTGCCCCCCCCCACTTTTTTAGAAGGTGGGCAAAGTATGCTTTTTGCCCCCCCCCCCTGATTATTGAGAAATAAAAAATATTTTCATAATTTAAAAATTTTTAACATCCTTAACTATTTTATATCTGATCATATACTTTGATATCCATACGCAAATGAACTTCTACTATGCAAAGTAAAAGTTAAAAGTTCAAAATTTGGCGCTATTAGCTCAACTCTTTCAACTTAGTTTAGTTCAACGTAGTTGGATTCTACACCATCGGACCTCTCTTTCTACACTGTGCATCCGTATATGTATTCATAGTGCAAGAGAACTAGAAAAGTGTCTAGCATCTTTGACACGCAATTAGTGTGAATCAGTGATGTGATGTTCCGTGAAAATCGTGTGATTTATGAGCAGTCTGGTTGTCACCAGTTGTGATCAGTTGTCTCTTGTGCTGTCACTTGCCACTTGCTTCTTAAATTGATAACGTGGGGTTAAGATCGAATCACTTAATATAGATAATTATACATTGTAAGGTGAGTAGTATTTTTCTTGTATTTATTGTACTTTTTATCGGTTCATGAGGTTCAGTAATCAGAAAAACTACTCATTTAATTATTTAGCGATTGCCTTTCACCAACCTTTTATCGAAGAAAAGTATGCAATCGTTTCTTTTTGCCTAAATGCCTTAAATAAAATTTATGTTCAAATAATATGATCCTTCAGTATAATTCAGTGAAGATTTGCAGAAAACAAATCTGTTGTAATATATGAAATCCATATAAATCTTAGAAACATACTATGTAAATTTGATATTACTTGCAACTTTAGGTGTTCCTTGAATCTAGATCGGCATCGAAATGGCTCAAAAAAAGATATCTGATTTTTTTGGTGCCAGTTCTTTTTCAGTAAAAAACCAAGTTAACAGCAGACATGATGAAGTGATTTCAGATAATGAAGGTAGATATGTCAGAAAATATCAATTAATGTTGTGAAATGCATTTATTTGTATGCGATATTCTCAAAAAGTTTTCAATCAAAGATGTTGAGCTTTTGTCATCGGAATTCATTTCTTAATACTTTGACTACGAACTTAAAATGTAATAAATAAAAATACACCAACATAAATATTGCGAAATTAAAAAATATGAATTGTTTTTTTATGTCGTAACTGGAATTTCTCTTTCCCAAAATTCTCTTTAATGCTTGGTTGTTTTAATTTTTCTATATGATGACCAAAAGTTTATTGCATGTAGAATGCAGGCAATATTAAAAGAAAGATATCTTCATTAATTTCAGATGCATTAATGGATGAGAAAGAAGTTGGAGACATGGAAGGGTTGCCAGCTCAGAAGAAATCGCAGGCTGTGACAAACAGCGTTCCTGTTCTTGGCGCAAAAAATCAACCTCCGGCAACTTTCGAATTTCCGGTCACCAATGGAAGAAAATGTGGTCATTCGTGGTTTTCAAGTTTCCCGTGGTTGCATTATAACGAAGAAAGAGATTGCGTTTTTTGTTTTTCTTGCATTGAAGCATTTCATATGGTCGCAAATTCTGAAAGCAGCTGGAAAAACGGCGCAGAAGAGGGATTTATATCGATCGGTTTCTGAAATTGGAAGAAAGCTACAACGAAATTTCTGACTCACCAAAAAAGTGGATTCCATATCAAAAACTTAAATATGATACTAAATCGAGAAAATACCCAAACAGTTCATAAGCTATTGTTATCTGCAAATCAGATTGAACAAGCGAATGCAAGAAAGTGCCTCCTTACAATTATTAGCACACTCAGATATTTGATGCGTTCGGGGCTGGCAGTTCACGGGCATTTCCATAGCAGTGGCAACTTTGAAGATCTTCTTGAAGAGCGAAAGATGGGCGTTCCAGAATTACACTCATGGCTTCAAAGATCTAATAATTACACAAGTTCAGATGTTCAAAATGAGATAATCGAAATAATGGCTTTCAAAGTACTGCGCAAAATTGCTGATTTAGCAGGAAACTCAAACTTTTTCGCCATTATCGCAGATGGCACAACAGACATAGAGGGTCGTGAACAATTTTCAGTTTGCATTCGATTTGTAGATCAAGATTTTCATATTCACGAGTCATTTCTTGGCATGTACAATCCAGAAGATACAAAAGGCAAAACATTGGCTTCTGTTATCCGAGATGTTCTTTTGAGATTGAATCTTTCAATTTCTAAACTTAGTTCTCAATGTTATGATGGTGGTCGCAACATGTCAGGGCATGTAAAAGGAGTACAAAAGGAAATCACCGACGTGCAACCAAAGTGTTTGTATGTACACTGTTCCAACCATGCGGCAGATCTGGCCTTACAGGAAGTCGCCAAAAACATCCCAGAAATGTTTGACTTGCTTTCATTGGTGAAAGATTTAAGCAATATAATCCTTGAATCAGCGAAAAGGCAAAGTGTGTACGCCAACGTCGTAATACCACCTTGCCGAATAACTGAAGATAGTAATTTGGAACCAATGATGAAACTCGTCCCATTGTGCCCGACAAGATTGTGCGTGAAGGAAAAATCCTTTCGCAGGTAAAGTTTTCTTAATTAATAACTGTCTTTTTCTTCTATGCAATGTAATGTATTATTCATTGTTATTATTGTTATTCTTATTATATTCTTATTATAATATCATTAGAAAATCATATTATATTCGGAACTTTTATAATATTCTAATATTTTCAATTAATAATCATTTTCCTTCTATATAATAGCACCATTATTTCTCAAATACATTATTTTTTACCATTGCTGCATTGATCTACACAGAAAATCCTATATTTTTATACCTTCTTAAATTCTCAAAAAACGCAAGTTCAAGATCATAAAAAGAATTTCAAGTGTAGTTGAACTAAATGTGAAAGTTGATAAAACCTTTACCGACTTGGTCAGGTAAATTTAGTTAAAAAATCGCTTATTTGTAGTGGCTTACTTTTCCTTTTTTAACTAGTGATTTTTGATGAATAATCAGTAATTTTGTTTTCAGTCAGTAGTAATTTTTAACTTATAATAAGTGATTTACATGCTGTTTCCTAACAACTTATTTGTATTTCAAATCCACACGTTTATCAAAAATTACCAATAAGACGTTAAAAATAATTTATTCAAAAAAAGTCAGGTACTAGAGATTGGTGCTTTTTCGATAAATCAACCTGAAAGTAGATATTGCTGATTGATCTCAAGAGTGGTTTGGTGAATACAATACCAATTTTCATGTTTTGGTGTGAATCTGAAATTTCGTAATAATTATTTTTCAATTATTTTAACATTTACTTCAGCGTTTATACTAAAATATTCACTTCCACCATAAATTTTCTCTCTGTATGATCAAGAAAATATGTGAATTAAATTTTTTTCCGAAGCCTTCGGCCCACTACATCTTACCGTAACTGTTCTTTATAGGTACAAGGAAATGTTCCCAAGAGTACGAGAAACCCTCCGAGCAATCATGAATGAACCAGGTGCAGCAACGCCTGAAAAAAAAGCCTCTATCGGAGGCTTCCTTCTACGATTGGATTCTTTCGAAACCATGTTTTTCTTGACCGTCAGTATCGACATTTTCGGGCCATGCGAGCAACTGGCAAAATCTCTCCAAAGCTCCGTTCTAACTGCAAGTGGAAGGGGTGAGATTATTAACGAAAAGACTTGACGACCTTCGATCCGAAGAGAGATTTGAAGATATTTATAAGGACGTTGAAGATCTTGCCGATCAGCTGGACTTGAAGTATCCATCTGAATCAAGAAAAAGAAAACCACCACGAAGATTAGAGCAAACTGAAAATCCTGAACCTCCTGTTTATTTGACGATGAAAACGCGATTGAGAAAAATTTTTTTTGAGGCTTTAGATCTTTTGAAAAATGAACTTGAATCGTGATTTGACCAGAAAAGCTTGAAAGCTGTAGAGTCGTTGGAAAATATTTTGTTTGATGCTTGTGAAGGTAAGGTGCCAGCAATAGAAGATTTAAGAAGAGCTCTAGGAAAATATGATGGGGGCTTTGACATTGATGACCTCCATACGCAGTTGAAAATGATGAAAAATTTGCCTGGAATATGCCGATTGAAATCTTGCGTCGAGTTGGCTGATCTTTTTCGAAGTGTATCGACTGTTACGAAGAATATTATCAACGAAGTCTTGAAATTGCTCTCACTGTTGTTAACAGTCCCAGTTACTGCGGCGACCACAGAGAGGTCATTCAGTGCTTTGAGGCGTCCAAAAACATACCTTCGGACAACAATGACCCAAAAACGATTGAACCACGTGACGCTGCTACACATTCATGAAGAAGAAACGGCAGCCATCGATTTACATGAAGTCATGAGAGAATTTGTTTCGCGCAATGATAGATTAGTTGTTTTTGGAAAAATATAGACTTGTTTGTTAACTACCTCGAAAATTGTTCAATGTGTAGGTTGGAAAAATAAATATGAATAAATGTTCGTAAAAAAAAATAAATGTGAACTTATTTTTCAGATAATAGCAAACGCGCTCATAGTTTAAATAAACCTTATAAAATTGATCAACAAGACATACACAGTGATCATAATTTACAATGATGCACATTCCCCTGACTACACTACAACTTTTACTACCAGTTTAAATCAATACTGACATTACTGACAAAAATAGTACTATTGGGTTAGGTACGAAAAAAAATTTTCACATTGGGTTTGCCCCCCCAAAAGAAATTACCTTCCGGCGCCTATGCTCCTGATGAATAGATTTCTTCAGCTCGCAGCAAAAGTGCTACCAAAGATGACATACAGATCAGTGCTGATGTATCAAATCCATTCATTGAATAGTTTTGTTCATTTCCCATGAAAAGTCCATCGATCTAAAATTGCTTGGTCTCTGAAGCACTGGCTCACTAAAATTAGTTTCCAAGTGCAATTGTAATCTGGCTAGATAATACTCTCCGCGGACAAATTTATAACCCTGTATATTATTAGAGAATTTGTAGTAATAGAGCAGTTACACTATCAAACTGCTCTAAAACTTTCCTATATCCGTCACCCCTACAGCATGGTGATCAAGAAAATTGAAATTCTTACTAGAAAGTGCAGACAGTTCGATTAAACGCATATTGCTATAGGCGGCGACAAGTAGACATTAATGATTATTCAGTTTAGATTTTTTTCTAAATATCTAATGTCTATTTAAAATAATCCAGAACTAATAAACACCTCGCACACCAATTTTGTTTCAAATCAACGTGATATCAAAGAAAAGCTGCGATATATTATTACGCATTATTCATTATTGTTTCTCTACATTGGAAATGAATTCAAATTTATCAATAAAACCGTGTGATAATAGTATTAGTTAAAAACATAAACAACCACCAAGAAGCAATTCTGTTTATTCGTACATAATTTTCATTTGAACTCATCAAGTGTGCGCACCAACACATAAAAAAAACCATATGGAAACTACTTTGAGGCTTGCATCGAAAAGATAGGTGTGAAGTGTTTCGATGTACCCCTACGTATTTGCAAGGTTGGCTAAATTGACGGAATGTCAGTGTGGTTGGCGACGAATGTCGCCTCGATTGTGAGTTGTGGGCTCAACGTGGACGTACAGATGGTGAGCTGTCAGTGCGCGAGAGAAAAACGTGTATTGGAGGAAATTCAAGAATCGTAGGTTAGGGTACATGTATAGTTTCACTTAAGTAATTACAGAAATGATTTCAGTAGATAATCGGTTAAAAATAGTGATGTTAGTTTTATCAAAAGCTTTTTGTAAAGTTTTTACATAAAACTGATCGTCAAAACGTACAACAAGCTGCTGCATTAGCAATATTAAGAACACCTAGATTTGGTTCCGATGAAAGTTTTCTGCTTCTTCATCAATGGAGCCCCGCATTTAGGATATCCAAGCTATTGCAATTGAGCATGGAAACTTTCGTTCATCGGACAGAGTGATTACTGAAAAAGTGTCGTGCGCTAGCGTGATAGAGCGGCGGGCGTAGCGCAAGGAGAGGTGGTGCTGGAACGGAACTGCCAAAAGTCAGTGCAAATTGACCACGAAGAACTTATGTCTTCTGGCGTCTTGAGAAGAGAACGAAATCCACCCAAAAAGCAGCAGTTGAGTACTGTTTTTAGTTAAATCGTAATCGATTATTTTTTTAAGGTTCTCGATTAGGAGCGCCATCGCGAGAAGTGTAAATGTCATCAGCGACGTTTGTGGCAATCTGTGTAGCAGAGAATCGAAATTAAAATCCAACTAAATAGCAACAGTATTCAGTGTGCCTTGACGTAAATGGAGACACGAAGGAATGCATTATAGTCACAGTAGCGCTTTCAACGCTGAGTGGGGTGTAATCGCTGCTAATTTGATTTTGCTGTGCTGTAGGATACCCTTGGAAAGTGGTTAAGTTAATATTACTTCTAGAATCTTAACTGCATGTCTCTATCAGTGCTCCTAAGACTTTATTTCGTATTCGTGATTGGAGTGCCTTCCGCTTACTGAGTACAGTTGATACCCTTGCGAATCTATTTAGAAACGGCAAAGAGCAGTCAAACAAATTTTCATTTTTTTGCGACTTGTAGAAGTCAGTCGATTTTGACTTTCGCGCGAGTAGTTTTGCTTTTGCTCCACACAAATTGCAAGTCAGAGAATTTCCACCACAAGAAACGTGTTCAGAGTTTAGTTCCGCAGAAGTTTTTCGGCAACAATTATTTCCAATCCATATATCACAAGTGTTGGACCTCCTGGTTAGTGCTCGAATCCGCGGGCGTGACTTAATCGAAGTTTTGTGAATTTAATGGTGGAAAATATTTTCCCACGTATCCACAGAAATTGCCTTGAACGTAGTTAAAGCACTTAAAGAATATCGTAATTTGCACGAATCGATGCCATCTCGTATTTTGTTCTATAGAGATGGTGTTGGTGAAGGTCAATTCCATCAGGGAGCCAAGATTGAAAGTGAGACAATCCGGTAACGTCTCACGGAAACTTATACCCAAGCTGGAGTTGCGGAAGGCTCCAAATTTGCTTTTGTTATCGTTTCCAAGCGTATTAATACTAGAGATTTCCTAAATCAAAATAATCCGCCTCCGGGGACAGTTGTTGATGATATTATCACTCTACCGGAGAGATGTGATTTCTTCTTAGTATCTCAATCAGTTCGCCAAGGTACTGTAATTCCAACTCGCGATAACATTGTGGATGATAACATTGGGCCAGATCCCGATAAGATGCAGATTCTCACTTATAAGATGACACATTTGTATTATAATTGATCGGGCACAACTCCGGCTGTTTGTCAATACGCTCATAACTCGCATTTTGGCGGCGCAGAGTATTAACCAATCTCCATCAAATTTGTTGGAGAAGAACTTGTACTTCTTGTAGGAAGTAAGGAAAAGATTAATTTTTTCTTACTTGATTTGATTGAAATAATTAAATTCTCGTTACAATTTTTGAATATATTCCTAGTTTTCTGGTTTGATTATATAATCCTTGTTAAACGGTTAATCATATACTAGTTATGCGATGCGTTGATTTTTTGGTTTTATAAGCATTTAATCGAAAACTATGCATGGTATTCTATGGTCGAGACGTGGTAGATGATTTGTATTAATTCGTGTTAGTTTGACAAAAGTTTCAATTTTTCTATTAGGGGAAGTTTTTTGTCAAAGAGTACATTTTTATATTTCAAGTGAGAAAAACAAACTCCCATTTTGTACTTCATATTATATTATGTATTTAAATTATTAATCAAATTAACTTATTATTGTCTTTTTCATATTTTTATTAATTTATTTATTTAAAACAAGAAAATACGTAACAATTTACGATAAAAAAAATTATTATTATTCAAACCAAGCAAGTATAATAGGGAAAAAAATATTTAAAAAATAAAGAAATGTTGAATTAAATCAACATCTCGGTCTTTCCATTCCGTTGGGTCTGCCCGGGTATAGAACCCGGTACGGTGGTAGGCTCTCACCATCAAACATGAGCCAGCCGTCGGGCACATACTAACCTCCTTTTTGTTTCAGGTACTATCGCGGGTTGAGTGGCCTCGCACAAAGTGCCTTTTTATGGCATGGGGTTATGTGATCCGATTGCATAACTCTATGACAAACATTGGTCACCGGGGTATTTTTCCTCTGATGCGAAGGCTCATGCAAGTTATGTTGTATGAGTTTTTCACTCAGAAGGGAAAAGCTTGGCCACTGCAACAGACATCAATCTTGATCCGGTTGGGCGTGTGTGAGGGGGCACCATCACCACCCGGTTGTCCCTCTCTTATTTGTGGGCCATGAGCCTCGTCGGGTAACGAGGAAATTACCCTAAGTCCGTCCGTTTTTACTTATTCCACTTGTTCTCTGAACAAGTCATTTCCCCTCTTTGTAGTTGCCTACAATTTTTGCGACTTCGGTCGCCTTTCTTTTGAGATCCAAGAATTCGTGAATGCGAAATTCTTTTGTAGTGGGTCCTTGTGTTGGGGGAATGAACCCGCCCCACGACACCGCAATGCTAGCCTGCCAGCGCATTCACGCATCCCCAGACAAGGGCATTCTCGGCGGATATCTACATCTTCCTCTGCCGAGGCAGCAGACCATCGCTGCAGTCTTTTACGGACTTTTGAAATTACCTTTTCACTACAAATTTATGAGATGGGCCCCACAACCATATGATGAGAGACACGGAGCGCAATTCTGATAACATTGAATCCAATTTGGTGCAAGGGTACATGTTTTTTATGGACATTTGTGCAAAATGTCCTTGGTTTTTGAGAAAATAAAACTTAAAGATTATTTTTCCTCCGGAAAAATTCCTCATGCAAGTGGTTTTTGATTTAGGGAGCGGTGACTTCAGAAACATCATTTTATGTGAACATCCTGTCATAAAATCGAATTATTTTCCCCTTATTTTCTAAACCAATCAAGCCATTCCACACAAATGTCCACAAGAAGGGCATTTCGTTCACTCAACCTGATTAAATGTCACAAAATCACTCTACACTTCCGAAATTATATTCATGCCCTGGGTTCTCTCTAGTATACTATCAGCTGAATAAGCTTTTAAAATGTGTGCAGTTAACTTTTGAAATAGTGTCTATGAAGCATAGGATTAATAGTTTAACATCACTAATAGCATGAGGACTTTGTTCAATAAGAAAAAGTGACAGGTGTAAGCCACTGTATTCACCACCTGTTTTTTATTTGCAACATAACTGGGGTTTAATTGGGCCCCTCACCTAGCCAATATTTTTTCTTCAATTTGCACTCCAGACAACCATATCACTTCACACAGCCAAACGGTTCGTTTTCAAAGGAGCAGCGATATAATTCTGGGGAAAAGTCTAATATTTTCTACTTAGCCCTGCCGCCCACTATTGGTGAGTTGGGAAGGGTTAGTAAAGTCCTGCCAGAACTACAATAGCATGGGCACCGCGATCTGAATTTGGTCATCAAATTGGACAGTTTAGAGCCTCGAGCTGATCTGCGATGGAGTGCTGCTGCCAGCGGAGCTTTTCGGGCGGTTAGCGGCTCTTTTTCACGCCGACTTTTATCAACACTTAAAAACAGAAGACGCCGCTTAATGGGTGCCATAGGATCAGTGCTACAGTACAGAGCAGAAATATGGGGTGACGCTCTCAGTAAGGAGGTACACCAAAAACGCTTGGCACACGTAAAGAGAAGAGAAGCACCAAAGATTGCATCTTTATACCCAACAGTCTCTGATTTGGCGGTGAGAGTTATTGCAGGCATGATACCTGTTGCCCTCCTTGCTGAAAAGCGCCGCGTTTTTCACCTGTGGCAAAACAAGGACGGAAGAGAAGCGGTTGTCCGTGAGGAAAGACAATGCTCACTCTGCGATTGGCAGCAGTTTTGGTCCCCCGATTGTAGGTTTTGCCCAGGAGAAGAAAATGATGTTTGCCACACATTTTTTGCGAACAGGCTGCGACGGGAGAGCTCAACCCGGATAGTGTAGTAGCGGTGATTCTTGAGTTGGTCAACAAATGGAACCAGGTGGCCCATTATGTTCGGGCAGTGATAAAAGATAAAAGGGACTCACAACAGCTAGGGACGTCGTATCTGGGGGACCGCTTGTCTGGAAAATCCTCTTTCTCTCTCTCCTCCCACTAAAAGAGGGATCCCCCAGCTTAAAGATGCCTCACGGCGTAGTAAAACGGGGCCTGGCTCAAAGTAATGTGTCAAACAGTTCCAAACTGGGCTCGCGGGTTGACAGGGGAGGCGTTTACTAAGTAGTCCAGTTGCTTGTGGGCATGGCAGTTCCCACTTAGTGCATAAAAGGCACTCACCACCGAACCACAAACGAACTGATTTCTACTCGGGCATTTTTTGAAGAACGTTTCTTACTTCGAATAAGAGTTAACAAGTTACATATTGTTAATGTTATTTCTTATGCACTGAGAAAAAAACTAATTTTTATTGGTAAACTCCGCACAAAAAATTTTGAGAAACGTTAAATGTCTACCGCTTACAGCTTTGAAACTATAGATATAGAGAGTATATTGGGTGTACAACTTAATAGCCAGAATTTTTTAGCGAAATTTGATGCTTTATTGTGGAAAAATCTTACAATATATTTCATTCAAAGTATTGTCCGTCGGATTCTATAACATTTCCCCATCTTTCAAGCAATTTATGAATTCTATCCCGAAAAATTGCGCCGGCTTGGCGGCCAAAAACGAATCTATCCAATTTCGGATGCCTTGCTCTGAAGTGAAGCGTATTCCGTTGAGGGCGTTTTGCATCGAGCGAAATAAATGTAAGCCAGATCCGGACTATAAGGCGGGTAGGCCAACCTTCCCATCCACTATTTTCCAAATAGTTTTTCACGGGTCTTGCAACATGCGGCCAAGCGTTGTCATGATGAAAAATTATAGCCTCGTGTCTGGTCGCATATTCCGGGCATTTTTCGATGATGGCACGCTTCACACGTATTAATTGTATTCGGTACAGGTCACCTGTGATTGTCTGGCCCGATTTCATCAACTCATATAAGGGCCCCTTCTGGTCCCACCAAATACACAGCATAACCTTGGCGCCATGGATATTTGGCTTCGCTTGATTTGGCTGGTTGGCCGGGCTTCACAAATGACTTTTTGCGCTTGGGATTATCAAAATGGATCCAATTTTTATCCCCAGTCATAATCCGATGCAAAATGGCTTGCTGAGTCACTCTCAACAATTTGGCAAGTTCGTCTTGCATTTGACCTGAATCCTCATCGAGTAGCGTCTCCAATTCTTCGTCTTCAAACTTTTTTGGCTGTCCTGGACGTTCTTTGTCTTTGATGTCAACATTACCACTTTTGAAGCGTTGCCATAAACTTCTACAAGCAAACGATGACTTTCCGCAGCAGTTTTCTTTGAAAAAAATGACTCAACAGAACCTCCCGCAAATGCTGTCTTTTTCCCCAATTTTCAAAGTTATTCATCGTGAAAAAATAATAATGATGCACACAAGATAAAATTGTTTTGTTAATTGATTTTGATAGCTGTCAAATGTACCTTCAAAATGACATATATAAAGTTCAAGCTTTCACGATATTTGTTAGTACGGACATCTGCACCAAATTCCGGTTATTAAGTTGTACACCCAATATTTTTATGTGTTTGAACTTCATATAACTTAAACCAATGTTGCTAATTGGTTCAGCTCTCTTGGCCGGTTGCGAATCCAGTGTACTTTCTATGTCAATGATATTGATGATCATCATACACAATCGTGACACTTAGTAGATTCTCGACAATGTAGGTGAGGCCAAGGTGATAAAAGTTGTTACGCATAAACTGATTTATGTGATCATCATTTTCGGTGACTTGGTGCACATTGAAAAATAAACATTTCATTTTATTTAAAAGACCGCTTTTACTTCACTTACTTAAATCATCGGCCACGCACCTAATACGCACAACAATGTTTTGATGCATGCTTATTCATAACTTACTATTATTTAAAAACTCAATGAATTCTTCAACGATATCAGAAGTTGAAGAATTACCCTACAGTCCACTGGGCTTTGAAATTAAAATAGCTTTTAAATTGGATATGCACAAGAAATTTTTGACATGACTGAGTAAACCTGACACGAAATAATGTAACTTTCTGCTTGCCAATTACATAAAGGGTTTTCCAATAAGAGGTGTTACTTTGAATAGCCCACTATTTCGGTAGATGTCACTTTTGAAGCTGTCATTTTTTGACATTTGAGAGGTGTTACTTTGAATAGCCCGCTATTTTGGTAGATGTCACTTTTGAAGCTGTCATTTTTTGACATTTGACAAGAAGAAACTTCTTCTTCTAAGCACTACAGCCTCTTTCGGAACTTCGCTTTCTGCAAACAGCGCCTCCAACTGTCTCGGTTCGTTGACAGCGCCTTCCAATTCCGAAATCCGAGAAGCGATGAACTGTCTTCGTCGACCGAGTCAGACCAGCGTTTCCTCGGTTTCCCCAGTGGCCGCAAACCTTCAGTTCTCCCAACGAATACCTTCCTGGGTATCCATTGTTCGTCCATACGATTCATGTGTCCAGCCCATTGCAGCTTCCGCAGTCTTACAATTCTTGAGACCTCCGGTTCGTCAAAAATTTCATACAGCTCATGGTTGTACCGTATTCGCTATTGGTCCTCGTCCAGCTTCGCTCCGATTATTCGCCTCAGGACCCGTCACTCAAAGGCGTTCAATATATTTGCGGATGCTTGGGTTAGGGTCCATGTTTCACACCCATAGCATAACACAGGTCTTATCACAGATTTGTATACTTGGAGCGTATGCAGCTGGTCTTAAAGATCGTCAATACTGAATAGAATATTCAATTTGCGAGCGATATTTTTCGGGGTATTTCGTCTCTTTCATTGCCCATTTTCATTATTTTGGCGCCCACATGCACCAATTTGCCACCATTTTCGATACTGTATTCGTCAAGTGTGATATTTTGGGTGTTTGAGGTATTTTCTCTCAACTGCGTCATCAATTTTTTTTTATTTTCGTTGATTTCTAGCCCTACTAGTTTTGCTTCGCTGTCGAGTTTCAGGAAGAGTTCTTTGGCAGTTGTTAATGACCGTGACAAAATGTTGATGTCGTCCGCATAGGCTACTACTTGGCTCGACTTGTATAGTAATGTACCTCGCGTATCGACAGATAGCTTTCGTATGACGTACTCCAGAGCCAAATTGAATAGCAAAAGGGCCAGCCCGTCTCCCTGCCTTAGTTCTTTATTTGTGTCAAAGGCATCGGTGAGTTGGTTATTGATTTGGACTTGGGAGGTCATCGACGTCGTTATCATTTTGGTATAACGGACTCATTTGTCTGGGATGCCAAAACCAAGCATTATTTGGTATAGTACGTTACGATCAATACTGTCGTATGCTTGCTTGAAGTCAACGAAAATTTGTTGTACGTCTATGTTAAACCCCAACATTTTTCAAGTACCTGCTTGACTGTGAACAATTGGTCTATTGTTGATCTACGTACCCTAAAACCACCTTGATACCCCCCAATAATACTGTTGGCATATGATCCAATTTTATTTTAGCAAATATTTTGTACGCCGTACAAAGTAGTGATATGCCTCTATAATTTTCGCACTGTTGCTTGTCACATTTTTTGTGGATAGGGAATATAATTGATTGGCTCCACTCTTTTGGCATATGTTCTTGTTGCCAAATGTACTAGGAGACTTTGTGAATAGCTTTATGAATAGTACTGCCACCATATTTGATGAGCTCCACTGGAATCTCATCAGTTCCCGGCGCTTTATTATTCTTTTGGCCTTTGATGATGGAACAAACTTCATCCAGAGTTGGTGCGGCCAATGGAAGCTCTTTGCAGACATCTATTGGCTCCGATGTTCTGGAGCTGTGCGGAGGATTAAGGAGGTTCTTGAAATATGATGCTCATCTTTACTTAATCTTGATTTCATCGGCGATTATATTGCCACTGTCATCACGACAGAGCGTGGTTTGGGGCTGATAACCACGTTCCAGGCTTTTCACTACCTTGTATGCTTGTCTTGTGTTATTGCTCGCGAAACTTACATCTATACTTCTCAATTGATCGTCATTGTATTTTCTTTTCTTAATCCTAATTATCTTATTCGCTACTCTTTTGAGAATTTCATAGTGTTCTCTCTTTGTCCTGGTTTTCTTACCTACGTATTCTTTGTACGCCTGATCTTTGTCATCTAACGCGCAACATCGAACCAATCATTTCTCTTGCGCCGGGCCTGATGTCTGATCGTCTGTTCTGCCACGGTCTGATAGCCGCTTTCACTTTCATCCAGGCTCGTTGCTCGTCTTTAGCAATGCGTCTGATAAGAGCCAGCTGGTTGTCGAGGGTCTCCGTGAAATTTTCAGCCACAGACGCCGTTTGGAGCCTTTCTATGTCAAATTTTTGTAGCGGGCTGGTCTTCGCCGAATATGCCTTTGGCATATGACACCGATAGGTTAGTTTGATCAAGTAATGATCTGAATTAAAATTGGCTCCTCAGTATGTACGGGCGTCAAGTATGCTCGAGGCCCAACGTTGTTGGATCAGAACATGATCGATCTGGTTTTGTATGTTGCCACCCGCTGATACCCAGGCCATTTTATGAATGCGTCAATGTGGGAAGCAAGTCGAACGTATGAATTGATTCCTGCTACATGCAAAGTCAATCAGGCGCTGGCCGTTGTCATTTGTTTCATCGTGTAGACTATATCCTCCAGTCGTTCCCCAATGAGATAATCCATGGCCAACCTTAGCGTTGAAATCACCCAGAATAATTTTTCTATCGTTTGTGGGCCATGAATCGACCAGTCGTTCCAGGTGATTGTAAAACGATTCCTTCATTTCTTCGTTTTCTTTGGTCGGGGCGTGAACATTAATCAGCCCGATTTTAAAGAATTTCGCTTTTATACGGATCGCACACAACCGCTCATTGACTGCCTTAAAAACAATAACGTGGGATTTGAACTCCCTATCCACAATGTAGGCCACTCCGAATTCTTGTTTTCCAGGAGGCTTCCCACTTTTAAATATTGTATACGATCTCATGTCTTGAATGTCGTTTCCAGTCCAATTCGTTTACTGGACTGCCAGTATTTTTAATTGACATTGACTGGCCTGTTGTAAAAGGTCCTTAAGAGCGCCAGGGTAATTGAGTGAGCTGACATTCCAGGATCCAATGCCATAGTCCCTTTTTTCGTTTGCGAGGTCGTTGCCGTGAGTCCAATCCATTTCGAGGCCTATCTGCAGGTTTTCCAGGGACGGGGAGCTAGCCCGTCGCCCAACCTCCATTCCGGCGGCATGGTTATTACGTCGATTCCGTTATCAGGTGCGAAAGATTCGCCTTCACTCTCTTACGTCCTCACAAAGGAGGTATAAGTAGGATTTAGTAGCAGAGCTGTAGATGTTTTTACAGTTATGAGCATTTCTCGACATTTAATGTCCTATTATTGGGAAACCAGTAAGCCCAATGTGCGACCCAAAGAACTTTTACTACCATTTAGTTGGGGGGTTTGGGATGAGGAATCATGGAAGCTATGGATTGGGGAAACAAAGGGTTCCCTCCTCCTTTCTCAACGGGCTTGGGACCGTCTATAGAGTGTTGACAAGTAGAAACTACGTCATTATAAATTTTCACCATTTGTAAAGTAAATTTTAATAATTTCAATGCATTGTTGAGAGTGCATCGTTCCATTTTTATTAATGACAAGTAGAAACTACGTCATTTATAAAACTGGAACGATACATGCTTCAACAATGCATTGAAATTATTAAAATTTACTATAAAAATGGTGAAAATTTGGCAGAGACGGTTCGTAAAACTCGAACATTTTTGGCTCGTCTTGAAGCACCTTGTCGGACCACAATACAGAAATTCGTGACGAAATTCGAGCTGTTGGGACAACTTAGTGATGCGAAGAATAAAACCGGTGCATGTCACTCAAGAAGAGCCGAGAATATTGCTGCTGTAGCCGAAAGTGTTGAAGAAAACCCAGGTTTGTCCATTCCTCGTCGTTCTTCGGAATTAGGCATTCCACAAACGTCATTACCCCGTATTTTGCATAAAGATTTGGGTCTTAAGGCTTATAAAGTTCAGTTGACACAAGAACTCAAGCCGGTGGATCATTAACAACGTCGTGTCTTTGCTAATTGGGTCCTTGAAATGCATGAAGTGCTCATTTCCACCTCGGTGGCTTCGTCAACAAGCAAAATTGTCGCATCTGGCGCTCGAAAACCCCAAGAGTTAATGTTGAAAAGCCTCTCAATCCTCAACGTGTTACTATTTGGTGCGATTTATGGTCCAGCATACCTTGCTCTTTATAATGAAATAAACATCCGATCATTTATATGAAAAATGGCATTTTAGTTTTAATATCAAAATTACACCTCTTATTAGAAAACCTTGTACATCGGAAAACTTAAATTCAAAATGGAATTAAAGCATTCCCGAACGTGTTGTAATTATATTCGATGTGAACATATGACCTCATCGAAAGTCATATAACTGAATCAATGAATTGGTTGACTCCCATAAGAAATTCAATGCTACGACACTCTTCGACGAAAGAATTCTCATGACCATTGATGGACACAAGAAATTGCTTTGAATAGTTCAAACATATACAGGAAGAGACCGAAACATCCTTGTGGCTATAAAAACTCGTGTCACGTTTGCTTTTGCAAAACGAATTTTCCTTGGAACTCTCTAGGAAACTAAGCAATGCCTTTTATACACTAAGTTCATTACATTTGGGTCAACGAATAAGTCCCGAATAATTAGTAGGAAATTCTTTTCAAGATGTTTTCTTCTAATAATTCCCTTGTTCGTCCTTTGAATGAGATTTTAATTATTTAACCCAAGTTGATCCTCCCAAATGTAGTGGATACTGTTAAATGGACAGGAAGTAATTCAAAAGATACCTTTTACATATGCTACTGACATGTTAATAACGAATGTAAACGGGATGAGTTCTATGTTTTTGGCAGTGAATACAAAATTCGTCTTTCAAATTGTTGTTAGCAGAGAACACTTTTAATAAATCATCATTTCATGATAATTGAATTTTGGATTTCAATGGATTTTTTGAAGCAACTAAAAATTGGTTGAACGTTGGCGGATGAACGATGAATGAATGTTCGAAATTATTGAACCGAAATATCACATGCCGCATTATGCTCCAGATGAAACTTATCATACAAACCCCTACGGAGGAAGGCTGTCACAAGGAATTTGATGCGAGTATTGATTTTGTTGGTTTTCACCTTTGGCACATTCGACAAGTCGACGTGTCGTGTTAGCAAGTCAAAAATCAAATTTCATGCAAAAAAATGCTTCCGCAGTTAATTAGGTTTCATGTAACGTGAAGTAGAAAATCTCGTATCCTGGTGATGTGACGGATGAGGTTTTTTTGGAGATACTTTTGAAAATTTATTTTCCAGGAATATGTAATCGAAAACTGTCGCCCATCACACATACCTTATTATTGGACTGCCATGCTGTGTTGATTGCTACATTTCATATTACTTTTTCCCGACTTCATAAGAAAGTTACCAAAGTCGAATATCTCAAAATTACCAGGATTGGAATGTTTGTCCTCAATTTGAATAAGGTAGATTAACAATTTCAAATTATTGATGTGTTAATTTCAGTTACTACAGCACCTGAGGTAGCTCGAAGACGTGGAAACATATTTATTAACATAGATAAGCTTAATTTGCTGAAGGACACTCCCAATTTAAACAAACCGATTCATATAGTTAAATTTCCCATTAAAGTCAAAGTTTACATGAATATGATTATTTGTTATAAAAATCAGCGATAAAAAAATCTAGGGAAAAAATCCAACAAACTATATTACAAAATCGGTTGCATATGATACGAGTATAAAGTACGATACTTGATTTTCGCTTGTATTTACACTGTTAGACCTTGAATCTATTAATCAAATTAAATAAGTGATCCTACACCATTTATTGGATAGTAATACTCTCAGGCACACATTTACACATCATCGCATATACAGCTAACCAACAATTCATCATCTATTCATTCATTTCTCACCCGTTTGTCAGCATTTTGGCAATCAGACCTATAAATTAAAGACAAAACTTTGTGATTCAGTTTATTTGTCCTTATTTAAAGTAGTGAAATTGGTGTCAGTCAGTTATCATTAACCACGTGGCGTACATAACCACAATTACGTATTAGGACGGTTCATCTCAATTTGAAGTGCTGGATAAGATAAATTAAGACGTCTAGCATGTCTAAATGAAATCTGTGTTAATTAAGCACGATAAATTGGGATATGTAAGTAGAAATAATGCTACTCTGACAATCGCTCCCAATGACCAAACAAGTGCAAGTGAATTGGCAAATGATCAGCAAGCAATGGCAGCCATTTGCTTGTCTTTGAGACGAATAGAAATGAAGTGCGGGGCAAAATGTGCCGCATCAAAAGAAATTTGGCTGAGACTGCAATCGGTCCACGCAATAAATGGTCCTGCGCGTAAGATAGAATTTCCCACTGAGATTATATCTTGTAAAAAAGAAGAAAATGATGACATCAGAAAACGTCTTAAGAACTTTTAAAATTCAGTGGAACAGCTGGAAAGCATACACAATGTTATTTCAAAAGACATGCTGTTTGTACTATTGTTAAAAAGTTTGCCTCCGAGTTATAAAAATGATCAGTGTGCTGGATGAGTACAAAAATTGACGCGCCGCGGGGCAGGATGATGTATATAATGCGTTTTTTACTGGTCACCATTGTAACGATCACAACCCTTGAAATAAACAAAGGCATCGAAATAAGCGCAAATGTTTCACGTGCGGTGGTACAGGCTATAACATATTGCAGCAAAATGCCCAAATCGTGGCCGAGACCCAGGTGGAGCTGGCTATTTGAAATCAGATAATTTGCTTGAACGGAAGAAGACAAAAACATATCATCGACAGCAAGATGGCACTTGGACAGCGGCTGTGCTACATATGTATATGTTTGCCAATGCGAAATTATTGACAAACGTGAAAGAAGATAGTTCTACATTGAATATGGCAAATTTAGCGTCAGCATCGACATATCCTAAAAGTAGCGTGCATATAATGCAGCAATTGACCACGGCAATATAATCGTGTACTTGCACGATACATTACTTTTGAAGGACCTCAAGGCTAACTTGATATCTGTCTCAAAAGCTACTGACAATATTCACGAGATATTATTTACAAAAGATAAAGCTATCATCAGAGATAAAGATGACGACGTCAAGGAAATTTCTAGTCGCATACGAAATTTTTTATATCTGAGACAGACAACGATGCATGTTAAAACAATTATCACTAAAAAAACACAAATAAATGATGCAGAATTGTGGCATGCAAGACTCGGACACATACACATACTCGTAAATGCTATTGTGGATTTATCGAAAGGCCAAGCATCTGGCATGAATGACAGGAAGAAAACCGACTTCAAAATGCCCTAAAAAGCATGAAATAAATTTTATGAAAGTGGTACCAAATCAATTACCCCATTTCAACATAAAAACTCAACATGTGCACCATGATAAAAGAAACAGGGAAAAACTGATATGGCAGCATTTACATAAAATTTATTTCATCTTTTTTAGGGCATTTTGAAATTGGTCCTCTTTTTCATAAAAAATACTTGGTTATAACTTAAATTTATGTTATAATACAAAAATAATTTGCTGATTCGTAGTATTTAAACAAATATATTATAAGGTTATCCATTTCACGCTTGGGAAAGTGAAGCTAAAGAAAACACATAAAATATTCAGATAGAAACAAAATTTTTTATTCAATATAAAAATTGAATCTTGCCATTATACGTGAAACACAACATAATTCAAATATTCTCCACGGGACCTCTTAGAGGCTTCAATCCTTTTGAGGTAATTTTCAATGATTTTTCGGCACATTTCCGGCAATATCTCGGCCATAACTTCACGAATATTAGTTTTCGATTGCTCGAGATTTTGAGGATTGTTCGCGTTAACATGACCTTTCACATAGCCCAATAAAAAAAAAATCCAAAGGCGTTAGGTCGCAGGATCTTGCGGGCCAATTGATATCACTCAATCTCGAAATTACGCGTCCTGCTAATTTCTCTTGCAAAAGAGCTCGATTAGCTTTTGTTTCGTGGCTTGTGGCTCCGTCCTGTTGGAACCACATGTTTTCCAGATCATAATCTTCAGCCCACAAAAATATAGTATTCACGATGGAGGAAGAGAAAGACGGTAAACTATCGTTCCTAGATATAGTAGTAAGGAGGACTCAAACAAATATAACTTTCGATGTATACCGGAAAGCAACTCACACACAAAGAACGATTCCAAATACATCAAATCATTCGCAGCAAATCAAGGTTTCTCCGTACAGAGCCATGATCCACAGGATGCTCGATTTGCCGCTAAGCAAGGAAGCTAAGGAAAAAGAGATGAGGTGCATTGTTGAGACAGCTAAACTAAACGGCTTCAAGGGCTCGACGATTAGGAGAATGGCACAGAAGATCCAGACTAATAGACAGCGTCAGGGACGATCAACATTATCAAATGCGAATACCGAAAGAACGTACTGGAAGGCTCTAACTTATCACGAAGGCATCAGCAATCGGATCAAGCGGCGAATAAATCAGCTCAATTCTGTACGGTTTATCGAATCAAGAGGCAAGAACCAGCTCAAAAACGTTCTCAAATCAACGAAAGACAAGCGCGAACCACACGAGAAATCTGGTATCTATCGCATCGAATGTCCCACTTGTGAAGAAGTGTACATAGGTCAAACGAGGAGGCTCATCGGCACGCGAATCAAGGAGCATCTAGGCGAAGCAGCAGCAGCAAGAAAGAAAGAAAGAACTTCGAATTTCAAGTCAGCGGTAGCGGAACATATTATCACGAAGGGACACGAGATAACAATGGAGGACGCTGTAGCCATCAATGAAGCTAGAGATACACGTGAATTGGATGTGATGGAAAGCCTGGCAATTACCCGGGAAAGGAAAAAGTTAATGAATCAGGATGACGGAAACTGCAGATCATGGCTATTTAAATTAATTAAATAATAATATCTTCTCTGAATCATGTAAAAATAATATTTTTATAACTACCCCTTTTGTAAATTACCTTTCCTACCTTTTATTAGCTTAAGCAAATTTCCCTAATTACTTTTTAATGATCTAGAGTAAATTCCCTTTAAACATAGCTAGTATATAAGCAGGAATGTGAGTAAAAATAAATTAATCGCTGAAGAAGACCGAACGATTACGGTCGAAAATCGATTTCGAGAATAAAAATAATACACAAAATTAAAAGGAAGCTGTCTTTTTCTATTTTCAGTTCAATTTCTCTCCAAAAATAATCGGTTAACATCCATCCATAGCAGTCAGAATTGACTGTGATGGCTCTTCCTTGATCGTTTTCAAAAAAAAAACCGGCCCAATAACGCCACCAGACCATAATGCACACCAAACCGTCACTTTTTCCGAATGCAAAGGCCTTTCTGCGATCGCCCGAGGATTTTGAGAGCCTCATATGCGGCAATTCTGTTTATTTACGTAACCACTGAGCGAAAAATGAGCCCCATGACTAAAGAAAATTTTGTTCGAAAAATCGTTATCAATGGCTTGTTGTTCAATCACCCAATTCGCATATATTCTGCGTTGTGTATGGTCTTGAGGCTTAAGCTCTCGAGTGAGTTGGATTTTGTACGGATGGAGATGCAAATTCAAATGCAAAATCCGCCACACTGAGCCGTAAGACAGGCCCAAATCTTGAGCACGTTGAGGAATCGACAAATTCACTTTGAGCAACGACAGCGATATTTTCAGCAGAACGAATGTTGCAATGATGCACAGGCCTTGCAATATCAATAATCGATCCAGTCTCTTCAAATTTTCTCACTGTGTTCGAAATTGTTTCCCGTCTAGGTCGATTATGTCGACCGTAATCGGCTCGTAAAGCCATAAATGTTGATACAGCAGAATCACCATTTTTATAATAAAATTTAATAATTTTAACGTGTTTTACGACTGTTGAACGATCCATATTTCTAAATGGTAAACCTTCAGCTAAAAAACATGCCTTAAATGACATTTAATTTTAACAAATTTCAAATAGCAGGGTTATACTTTCCCAAGCACGAAATGGATAACCCTGTATAAGGATGTGTACATTCGCCCAACACAAGCAAAATAAAATGTATATTTAATCTGTCATAACCCTTTGATGACTTGATGGGTAAAAGGCGAGGTTTGTATAACAAAAGTATGTGATTACTGTTTTGGTTATTTGGCCCTTGTTTCCTTGTGTTATACAAGTAGTACCATCCTCGTGTACTCGTATAGTTATTTTGTGGCCAAATAATTTGCAAGGATCATATTAGGAATTAGGATTGGATACATTTCTAGACTCTTTTCTAAGAAAATTTCTATTATCTTGTGTAATACTATATACTGCAATAATTATTACATATAATTAGTATGTGATTGAATTTTTTTTTCGAAAATTCAAGCGGTTGAAGGATTTGAGGTGTTTAAAGAGTTGTCAAACTCAAACGCACGATGTTAATTGTAAATAAAACAAAAAGAAATGTTAATATTTTTTATTATAATAGAAGGGTCTATGAAAATTATGTGTAAAACAAAATATTGCCCAAATGCTCGCCATGGATATGGTGGCATACTTCTATCCGATGGTCCATATTTTCAATGACTCTGAGATATAATTGAGGTTCAATGTCGTTAATGTGCTGAATTATCTTTTAGCTCTTGAATTGTTCTTGGCTTATTGACGCGTAGTTTTTCTTTTAAACATCCCAAAAGAAAGAGGTCCAACGGTGTCAAATCACATGATCGTGGCAGCCAATTAACATCGCCACAACGTGAGATAACACGGCCATTGAATTTCTCGCGTAAAAGAGCGATAACTTTGTTGGCTGTGTGGCAAGTTGCACCATACTGTTGGAACCACGTATCGTCCAGGTCCATAACCCCGATTTCTGGCCACAAGAAGTCCGTTATAATCTCGCAATAGCCCATTCACGGTAACTACTTGGCCGTCCTCATTTTCGAAGAAATACGGCCCGATGACACTACTAGTCCATAAACCACACCAAACAGTCACTTTTTGTAGATAAACTGACTTTTCAACAATCACTCGTGGATTTTTATTTGTCCAAATGCAGCAATTCTGCTTGTTAACGAATCCACTGAGGTAAAAGTGTACCTCGTCGCTAAAAATGATTTTCTTCGTAAAGTCACCATTCCCTTCTGCCTTTTCAACCAACCATTCGGTATATTGCCGACGCTTGAAATGGTCAGTAGGGTTCAGCTCTTGAATCAACTGAACCTTGAAAGCGTGTTAATGCAAATCTTTATTCAAAATTCCCATCAGTGATGTTCCTGAGATGTTCAATTGTTGGGCACGATGACGAGTCGAGATTGACAGCTCTTCTGCCACACTATCGTGAACAACAGCAATGTTTTCCGCAGAACGAACTGGGCGAGCATGCACAGGTGATTTCTACAGACTAGTTTCGCAGAAATTTATGCACAATTCACCCGAATGTTGGCACATTTTATCGATTGTGCTGACCAAAAAAAGCACATAGTGCACAAAATGCATTTTGATCTGAACGCCCATTTTCGTAAAAGGCTTCAACAACCTTAACGTGTGGCTCCATTGTGTACCTCTCCATGGTTAAATTTGTTAAACACTGAAACAAAGAAATATCAAATCAAATTGGGCGAAAAACTTGACTTTAAGGTGTGACTCACAATTAACATCGTGGAGTGTGATTGGACCACCTTTTATGAGCAAGCAAAATAAATTTTGAATTAATTATCTGAGAAACTAAAATGATTGCTACGGAAGGAACGAAATGAATTGGTCATTATGAACTTCATCAGACATTATATTTTCCCATGAAAAGATTCATGGGAATTTTTAGAGTGTTGAAATACACTTAAATGATTCTTATGTCAAACGTTTCCGCACAACTCAAATACAGTTTACAATCTCTAGTGGTCTTAATTTTAATTCCAAACTCAAGCTTTCGCGCAGGAGAGGAAAACGATGCTTACCACGTATTTTTACAAGCTAAGGACGGCGTAGTCTACGCCAAGACCTCCGCAAGGAAACAGGAGAGAGAGCTCTCCCCAGGTAGTCAAAGCGGGGAGATGCTTGTATCGGTTGACAAATGGAACCATGGGGCATATTACCTTCGGGCAGTCCTTAAAGATAAATAGGGCTCACAGCAGCTGGAGATATCAGGGTTGCGGGATTAATCTTCTAGCAATCCCTCTTTTTCCCTCCCTTTTCGCTAGAAAAGGGATCGCCCATCTTAAAGATTTCTTTAGGTATACCAAAAGGAGGCATAGTCCGAAGTAATCTGTCAAAGCTTCGTCGTTCTGTAAATATTTACGTCCCGATCAGAATAATCCGCTAATCCAACTGACTCCCCATCTTCTTCACTCGACTGGAAATTTTCGTAGATAACAATTGGGAGTCTGAATTTACGTAGATAACAGTTGGGACTCGAAATTTTCGGAGAGGAGACTTGGAACTTCAAAATTTTTGAAAAAAAATTCTGGGTGTCCGTTATCAGAATTTCACTGCAAACTGGGGAGAAGAGAAATTTATAAGTTGCTTAAGGGGGGGGGAGGGCTTCCCATATAGAGGAGTGGCCCCTGAAAAAAAAATTTGTCCGCATGTAGGCAATATGGTTATCAAATGAAAGGTCTTGATGAGAACTTTTCAGAACAAGTTTTAAAATGAAAAATTTTGCTTTGAGGGATGCAGGGAAAGGAGAGATATACGAAAATTTTGTGTTTGGCCCTTCTTTATAGCAAGAAACGTCTGCTCCTGTTGTATAATTTTCCTCAGCTCGCAGCAAAAGTGCCACCAAAGATGACATACAGATCAGCGTTGATGTATCAAATCCATTTATTGAATAGTTTTGTTCATTTCCTATGAAAATTCCCTCGATCTGAAATTGCTTGGCCTCTGAAGCACTGGCCCACTGAAATTTGTTTCCAAGTGCAATTGTAATCTGTCTAGACAACCAACTCCCCATCTTCTTCTTCGTAGCACTACAGCCCCTCTCGGGCCTTCGCTTCCTGGAAATAGCGCTTCACACTACCTTGGTCCATTGACCGCGCTCTCCAATTTCGAAATCCAAGCACCGATGAACTGTCTTCATCGACCGAGCCAGACTAGCGTTTCCTCAGTTTCTCCACTGGTCTTTGGCTTTCAGTTCTCTCAACAAATACCTTTTTGGGTGTCCATTTTTCCTCCATAGGACTCATGTGGCCAGCCCATTGCAGCTTCCGCAGTCGTACAATCGTTGAGACCTCAGGCTCGTCAAAAATTTCATGCGGTTCATGTTTGTATCAAATTTGCCATTGGACTTTGTCTAGCTTCACTCCAATTATTTGCCTCAGGACTCCCCGCTCAAAGGCATTCAATATATTTGCGGATACTTAGGTTAGGGTCCATGTTTTACACCCGTAGCATAACACAGGTCTTATCACAGATTTGTAAACTTGGAGCTTTATTTTCTTGTGCATGCAGCTGGTCTTCAAGATCGCCAAAACTGAATAAAATATTTTATTTTGAAGTAGAACATGGACGATCTGGTTTTATGTGTTGGGATCCGGTGATACCCAGGTCATTTATAGAATGCGTCGATGTGGGAAGCAAGTTGAACGTATAACTAGATTTTTGCTACATGCAAAGTCAATCAGGCGCTGGTTGTTGTCATTTGTTTCATCTTCGATGAGATAATTTATTGCCAACTTTTGCGTTGAAATCACCCAGAATTATTTTTGTGTCGTTTCTAGGCAACGAGTCGACTAGTCATTCTTGGTGAATATAGAGCATTTACTTCGTTTCTTCATCGTTTTTTTCGGTTAGGGCGTGAACATTGATCAGCTAATTATGCTTTAATACGGATCGCAAAACCGATAATTGACTGCCTTAAAATCAATGACGTACGATATGAGAATGAAGGCCACTCTGAAACCTCGTTTTCCAGTAGGCTTTCCACTTTTGAATATTGTGTGAGATCTCATGTCTTGAATACCGTTTCAAGTCCAGTTCGTTTCTTGGATTACCAGTATTTTCAATTTATATTGACTGGTCAGTTGTAAAAGGTCCTTAACTGCGCCAGAGTAATTGAGTGATGTGACATTCCAGGGTCCAATGCAAAAGCCTTTTTCCATTTGCGAGGTCGTTGCCGCAAGTCCAATCCATTCCAAGGCCCTTCTGCAGGTTTTGAAACATGGTAGGGTTTTAAATTGATGAAAAGTTGACCCGCAACCCAACCTCCATTCCGGTGGCATGGTTATTATTTCGATTCCGTTATTAGGTGCGGGAGGCTCGCCTTCACCTTCTTACGTCCCCACAAAGGCGTTGTAAGTAGGATTTGGTAGTAGAGCTGCAGATGTATTTGCAGTTATTGACATTTATCAGCATTTAATGTCCTATTATTGGGAAACCAGTAAGCCCAATGTGCGACCCAAAGAACTTTTACTACCATTTAGTTGGGGGATTTAGTGTGAAAAATCATGGAAGCTGTGGATTGCAGGAACAAGGGGTTCTCTCCTCCTTTCTCGAACGGACTTGGGACTGTCTACGGCGGAGTTTATCCAACCAACTCTTTCCTCTCAAAAATCTGCTGCCATTAATACTGAACTTGTTTGAGTTCAATATATTCAAAAATCATTTCTTTTTTTAACCTTATCAACATTTGCCAAACAAAACATTTCCAACTGCGTGCAAGTTGATTTGTACACAACTATGTTATAAGAAAGTGCCATTAAATCTATGTGAAAATCATCGTCAGCTCAGAAATGTTACCATTTAATGAAAATTAAAAGATTTTGCCACGAAAATATTCAAACTTACGGTTCTAGCGGAACCCCAGATTGAAAATTCGACAAGCTATCATCTGCTTTAGCTTCCGACATTCTCCTATTCATCAAACATTTAAGTTCAATGAAGCAATGTTGCTTTTTTTTTTAAGCGGATGTGCCCGTTTTATTTCTTCAATGATCTTATGATACTGCTGATTCAAAGCTTTGGTCATTGCACATTTTCAGCCACTCATTTAATTTTTAATGAAATACGATATTTTGTTTTTGGTTTCCATAATGTCAACACTTTCAAATGGGATTCAAGAATGAATTAAATATCTATTCGTATGTTTGTATTTTCTTTGCATCAGCTGTAAAACTCATTTAGGATTTTCTTAATTGCCATAATGTATTGTGGTCAAATATTAAAAGAGCCACGATGTGTTATTTTTGAGCTGACCGCAATACATTTTTCAAAGGAACTACACTACGAATATCGTGTTGTGGATGCTTAAATAAAACATAACGCATTGTGGCAGCTTATCTCACTCAATGATGAATCTGATACTGCCACCATCTGGAAGCGAGACAGTGTTCATTTAAAGATACATCGCGGGTGATGGAACGGCTTTGCTTGAGTACTTTGTACAGACACGACACTCTTTATTGGGTATCTCACTCCAAACTAACCATTGCCGTCTTTTGAGACCATACTCGACACTCTGAAAGACGACCTTTTTGAACACAGAACGACATGTTCTCGTTTGGGGAACCTAAATGCGAAATCCAACTCATGGAACACGTCTCTGTTAGATGCTAAAAGGAAACTAGTTCTGGATCTGGCAGTCAGTACTACGATTTTTGTGCCGATTATCGGCAACACTCCAAACTCCCACCGTTAGGGCTATGTTGAAACCTTCCCAGATGTGACATTTAAATAGCAGTACCTAATGCTAAGGGTACCCCAACTGAAAAGTTATTCAGGGCTACTCAGCCAGAGGTCACCAGTATATAGTGCTTAAGATCAACGATGGTCCTTGTTGGCGTACATATCCCCTTCCCTCCAGTCTTGGGTAAAACACTGATCAGCTGAACCTTAAGAAGTTTGTTGGGATATTTATGGCATGGGCATTGATGCTTGGAGTTTCGCAAACTAGTAGACGATTAGCAGCTTTCGATGCGGTGAGGTTAACTATAACATGACTAAGTTTTCCGTGCCCCATCCAGTTTCCTAGTGGTCATCTAAAATATCTGATCAGCAAAGCGTATGACACAAACTTCAATAAGAGCCCCAGTAAGCATGAACTTCGGAAGAGGCATGCACCGAGCTCATTGTATACAAGTCGGCAAGAAGGCTTCTTCGAAAGTTTATCAACAGCAACAAGGTCAGATACTGGCAAAATTTGGTAGATAATGCGAATAGGAATTGATGGGGTCTGGATTACAAGCTGTTCATGATGAGGTTCACAACCCAACGTTTTCCCTACATATAGGACACGAAAAATATGGATAACTTTATGTGGGCTCTTTTTTCTACACACGACTTCTTTATTGAAGCTAGAATTGGGGGGCAGTTATGTCCACGAAGGCATAAAAGACCACAGTAGCAGATTGATTCCGTCTCAGGTATTGCAGATGGTCTATCATTATTACCCTAGCTTGCTGCTCAGTATGTTTAACGCTTGCCTGCATACAGGGATAATCCCAGAGTGCTGAGAAGTAGTAGAGCTCGTGCTGATCAATAAAGGAATCTCAAGAGTCGCCGTCTGTATACCGCTCATTGTATATGCTAGACACAGCCGAAAAAGTGCTAGAAAGCTCATCAGGAAAGACTCGCTGACACGATTCACGCTGCTGGGAACCCATCTCGATGGCAGTATTACTTTAAAGCAGGTCGCTCCAACATCAGTGGTATCAAGAAAGTGGTAAGAGTGGTCCAGTATGTAGAGAAACATAGCAGTTTCTCTCGAAGGGTTATTCTGCTGGCCACTCTTGACGTCAAAAATATCTGATGCAGGTTTTGAGGGGCTATCTAAAGAACTGTAGGCTGCCTTATGATACAAAAGAAGATTGGTGGCACTGCCTTGTGGAGAACTTCGTAAGTGACTTGAGCTTCCAAATGAGTTACGTCGAACGTATGCAGATTGGATAACTGCGCGCGGACTCAGCCTGGCACTGGAGAAAACAAAAGTGGTCATCCTGACAAAGAAAAGAATCTCCAAAGTAATGACTATTAGTATCGGAGATTCATTTATTGAACCCAAACGATAAGTGAAATACCTGGGCATACTGATAGACTCGAAGATGAGTTTTTCCGAGCAAATCAGGACAACAGCTGATAAAGTTGTAACATGGGTAATGGCGCTCACCCGATTGACAGTTAACATAAGGGGACCCACCTCACCAAGGCGATGACTCCAAATGAGTGCCGTGTAATCTGTACTACTCTTCGGTTCACCGCTATGGGGGATGAAATCAGCAAGCGTCTTCACCGAAAACGCAATTCGGATTGCAACTGCGTATCGATCAGTTTATATATGCAAAAGATGGAAAAGGCTGCGGTGTGGATTCTCTATTAATTTTGGAGCACAGTCCCAAGAAATTATAGTTTAAGATATGCTTAGATCACTTGACAAATGAAACCGTACCACACATTATATTCGAGCAGTCTTGATAGAGAAACAAAGCAATCCCTTCTTTTCCCTCCCTTCCCGCTCTAAAAGAGAATCCTCTGATACCGTAGAAAAATAAAGCTTTGCCCAAAGTAATGTGCGAAACCATTCCAGGCAAGGTTCTTAGATTGAAAGGGGAAATGTATAATGGATAGTCCAGGAGAAGTGCCCAGTTGAGAGTCGCGCCATTCTAGATGTAAACAGCCTTCACATTCCTGTCAAAAACATATACTATGCATCAAAATCTTTTATTTTTTATCTATCTACATTAATTTTTCAAAAAATTGGCGTGGAACTTCATTTTTCAAACATAAGTAAATGATTAAAGTGACTTTAGTGTCAATAACAATTTACCGGTGTTGATATTAAAGTGCATGACTAGATCTGATAAAGTGTGACTGTATAATGTTGTAATGTAATTATCATTGGGGTATGTAATACCATAACATTTACAAAAGAACTTAGATATCGCTCACTTGCTGCGTACATAACCAAATAGAACAGATCCTTATTGTAAAACATGACTACACACTGTGGGTCAGACCGTTACTTATCCAAAGTTGAAATCCGATATCAAATCTCCAAATATCAAAAACAATTCAAGCTACTGATAACAAAACACCAGGTTAAATGACAATTCGGTAAAAATCATATATATGTGTGGTCTCTAGAAGACACTAAAAACGATCCCATAAGCGGAAGAAAATAGCAAGGAAATCCAAACGATGTGAAAAATGGTCAAAAATGCGATCACAGACACCGCAGAAAAGGTCTTAGAACATCAGCCATAAAATTACCGGAATGACACAAAATGAAAGTCCAACAACCAATATCAGCCTACGTCAATAAGCAAAAATGTTGTGGTGGTGCAAGAAACGACTAGCCATCAATCGGAATATAGAGCAAATTACAAGCACACGATGTTCAATGAAGCCATATCAGCACGCGTCCCAACAAAGTAGCTGCAAGGGCGATAGACAACATGCAGAAACCTCTGTAAAGATAAAGAAGGTGCAATATTAGGCAGCCGCATCGATACTAAACACGTATGGAAGCAATATTTCCAAAAAACTTCTCAGAGCGCTCATAACATCTACCAAAACTGTGAGCAGGGCCCGTCTTCTGAAGGTGTTCAATATGTTTTCGGATGTTTGGGTTTCACATCGTAGTAAAGCATAGGTCTCACCGCAGATTTTTTTATTTGGAGCTTTGTTTTCTTGTGTCTTCAAGATCGATCGCTGTATTCTTCAGCGTATTTTGTCCCTTTCATTAGCGGTTAGCATTATTTTGGCACCTGAATATGCAAATTAGCCTACATTTTCGATATTGTATTCGTCAAGTATGGTAATTTGAGCATTCGATGTATTTTTCGTGACTGCGTCATCACTTTTGTTTTATTCTCATTGATTTGTTGCCTTACCAGTTTTGCTTTGCTGTTGAGTTTCGGGAAGAGTTCTTTGCTAGTTGTCAACAACTGTGACCAAATGTTGATGGGCTAGCACTTGACTCAACTTGTATGGTAACGTACAGCTTGTACCGACTGGTTGTTTTCTTATGACACATTCCAAAGTCAAATTGAATAGCAGCCCATCTCACTGGTCAAGTCCGATGATTGTGCCAAAGGTGTCGGTGAGTTAGCTATCAATGTGGTTTTAAAGAGGTTATCGATGTTATCGTCATTTTGGCAAGACAGGATAATTTGACTGGAGTACCAAAGCAAACCATTATTTGGTACAATACGTTGCGATCAATACTGTCGTATACGCTTTGGACAACGAACTGGAATTGACGCTTTGGGCTGGCGGATGTGATGGTTTGGACCTAGTTGCTTTGCACAGTAGCGCCGAGGTGAAACTCGTGTGTGAACGGCTCCAATTCAACTATCATACCGTCTCCGTCCCGGTAAAACCTTGGCAGGCCTCGGAGTACGTTCGAAGTTCGCACCATTGGGTTGGTGGTGTAGGTTCGGTTGAGACGGACTCCCGATTAGCGCTGGTCTGGCTCTGAGCACTTGTCCCCATAAGGGCTTGTGCCAACCCTCGCATGGCCTCCCTGCTCTGCAAAGATAACCATGGGACCAAAACGGCGACTACACACACGAACGGAGATAGCGGCTCCAAGGGGGGACCCAATAAAATGGAGCAAATAAAATCAACAGATCAAAAAAATCCAACAAATGAAACCACAAGCAAACAGGACGCTAGCACGGAGAACCCTTTCAGGCAAAAACCGCTGTTGGCAAGAACACCGATAAAACAAGTCCCGATTGCGGGGGGAGGCAGCAAACCCCAGAAACACTGTCAAAGTCAACATCACAGGTTAAATCATCGGAGACAGACCACAGACGGACTAACGAACGAAAGAAGGCAGAGTGCGTTGTGCAACCTGGCATCATTGCGGCCTTTGGGCGCAGTAGAAGGACTATGCGCACCCCGGAGCGCCCAGTGCAAGACGTACACAATCCGGATCAAGCTGCGACACCAACAGAGGCCAGTGTAAGACTGGGGGAGGGAGAAGTTTTGCCGTTGGCCGACGCCACTTCAAACGCGACCCAAGCGATAGGATCAAAAGGGCTAGGAAACGGGGGCCTCTCCCAAGAGGTGGCGCCAAATAACACAATCGCCCTTGACTGCGCCGAAGAGGAGCGGCTTACTCGGAAAGCGGGGAGTATCGTCAAACAACTGAGGGCTGCCTGCGAAGTGCAGAAAAACATAGGCAAGAGTGTCAAGAATGGCATTCTTGAACTGGAGGAGCTTTTTGGCCGCATAACGCACTACAGGCGGAGGTGGCTTGCAACCGAAAAGCACCAAAAAGACACACTCCCCCTCGAGGCATCAGTGGGTCCTAGCAGCAGCAAAAGAATGGCCGGTAGCCCAATTGAAGGCGACCGTGAGAAAAGGAGGAAGGACGCGACCACAAACGAAGTTGACACTCCAGGCGAGGAGTTTCATGTTGTGTGAAACAAGGCAGCGAAAAAAGCGGCCAAAAAGCTACTCCTAGAAAAAAAAGACAAAGAGCTCAACCACGAAATGAACAAAGAACCCCCCGATATACCGCAGAAAATAAAAAGCAAACCGCGGCGCAAACCCTTGCGAGAGGCACTGCTTATTAAACCAACTGAGGGCCTAACCTACGCAGATGTCCTCCGTGAAATTAAAGGAGCGGTCAAGCCAGACGACACCAAAACTGATATCAAAGCAGTTCGACCAACCCGGACCGGTGGCTTGCTGGTGGAATTCGGGCCAGAGGCCACAAACAAAGATGCATTCCGTGACGCGGTTCAAAAGGTTCTTGGAGATGCGGCAACGGTTGCCTCGCTCGAACCAATGGCCACCCTGGAAATCAGGGATCTCGACTGCGTCACGGACAAAGCTGAAGTAGAGGATGCCATTAGGAGGGAGTTCCCCAGCTTAAGTGAAGTCAAGGCAAGATTGACACGTGAAAACACAAGGGGGCAACGCATGGCTATTGTCGAACTAGCTGATAAAGACGCCCAGCAAATCCTGGCGAAGGGCAAAATTAAGATAGGTTGGGTGATCTGCAGGATACGGAGAAGAGCGATCCCTATCCGCTGCTTCAGATGCTTCGAATACGGACACACCGCGTATGGCTGTAGGGGACCCGACAGGAGATCTCTGTGCTACAAATGTGGTGAAACGGGGCACAAAAGGAAGGAGTGCACGAACGAGGCAAAATGCATTCTTTGCAAGGATGCTAAGCTAGCACTCGGCGACCTCAAACATGAGCCGGGGACAGGGAGATGCTGGGTTTTCAAGGAGGCCCTAACTAAAGCCAAATCGATACTCAAATGATCCGTATCCTGCAGGTCAATTTGCACCGAAGCACAAACGCCCAGGACCTACTTGAGCAGTTTGCGAGGGACATGGTAAGCCTCCAGTATACTGGTGGTCAAACGAGATCGCCGAACAAAGAAGCGAGTGTCACAAACTTCGGCGAGAGGCCCAGCGGGCGCGAACACGGGAGGAGGCAGACACTAGGCTAGCAGCATACAGGTCCGGCAGGAAATATCTTCGCAGGCTTATTAACAAGAGCAAGGCCCGATGCTGGCAAGACCTCGTGGACGATGTAAATAGGGATCCGTGGGGCCTTGGCTACAAGCTGGTCATGGGGAAACTTGGTGCCCTACGGAAGCGTTGTATACATGACGCGGAAAAGATGGACGCGATAGTGCGGGGACTCTTCCCCGCACATCCCGTACGTGTTGACGCTGTCCATGGTAAAACAGCAGTCGAGTGCCCACTCTTCACACAGCTGGAACTGGAGGAGGCAGTCCTCTCCCTGAAAGCGAGGAAGGCTCCAGGACCAGATGGTGTTCCAGCTGAGGTCTTGCAGCTCGTCTATCACCATTGTCCTGACTTGCTGCTCAGCACATTCAACGCTTGCCTACGGGACGGGGTTTTCCCGGTACGATGGAAGGTGGCGAGGCTCGTGCTGGTCAGCAAGGGGAAGGGAAATCCCGAATCGCCGTCTGCATACCGCCCGTTATGCATGCTAGACACGGCTGGGAAAGTGCTAGAGAAACTCATCAAGGGAAGACTCATTGACGCGATTCGTGCTGCTGGCGACCTATCTTCTCGGCAGTACGGCTTTAGAGCAGGACGTTCTACCATTGATGCGATTGCAGAGGTGGTGAGCGCGGTCCAAAAGGCAGAGGCATATAGTCGCACCAAGCGACGGATCGTCCTGTTGGTGACACTCGACGACAGGAATGCCTTCAACTCCGCTAGATGGGTGGATATTCTGGACACGCTGGAAAACTCTTTTGAAGTTCCAGAATATCTAATGCGGCTTTTGAGGAACTACCTAAAGGACCGAAGCCTGCTCTACGACACGACACAGGGCCAACGAAGGATGGAAATTACATCGGGTGTTGCCCAGGGATCTATCCTTGGTCCGGACCTGTGGAACGTGTCTTACGACGGGCTACTGAGACTTGAGATGCCAGATGAGTGGCGCTTGGTCGGCTAGGTGGATGATGTTGCGGCTCTGGTCGCCGGACGCACCGTTGAACAAGCGCAACTTAGGCTAGGTATGCTAATGCGCCGAGTGAGGGACTGGATGACTGCTCGCGGGCTCAGTTTAGCACTGGAGAAAACCGAAGTGGTCATCTTGACAAAAAAGAGAATCCCTAGAGTAAGGATGATCAGTATTGGAGATATACAGATCGAATCGAAGCCAGCGGTGAAGTACCTGGGGCTACTGATCGACTCGAAGATGAGTTTCTCTGAGCAAATCAGGGCAACGGCTGAGAAGGCTGCTTCGGGAATATCGGCCCTGAGTCGACTTATGGCCAACGTAGGGGGACCCAGCCCATCAAGAAGACGCCTCTTGATGAGTGCTGTAGGGTCAGTGCTAATGTACGGAGCAGAGGTATGGGGCGACGCTCTCAGGAAGGAAGTATACCGAAAACAATTGGCACAGGTACAGAGAAGAGGAGCACTGAGAATTGCATCTTCGTATCCAACAGTCTCCGACTCGGCGGTGAGAGTGATTGCAGGCGTGATACCTGTCGCCCTCCTTGCTAGAGAGCGCCGCGCTATTTACCTGCGCCGAAACGAGGATGCGAGGGAGATGGTTGTCCGCGAGGAGAGACAACGCTCGCTCAACGATTGGCAGCAGTCTTGGAGGAATTGCACGAAGGGAAGGTGGACTGTGCGCCTCATCCCGGATGTGAGACCGTGACTAAATCGAAAGCATGGTGAGACTGACTTCTATCTGACCCAGCTTTTGAGCGGGCACGGGTGTTTTCAGTCTTACCTGCACAAGATCGGCAAGTCACGGTCTTCCGATTGTCGGTTTTGCCCAGGAGAGGAGGACAATGCCTGTCACATATTTTTTGCGTGTATCTAATGGGCCAGGCTGCAAAGGGAACTCTACAGGGAGACGGGAGAGCTCACCCCGGATAATATAGTTGCGGTGATGCTCGAATCGGTTGACAAATGGAACCAGGTGGCACATTATGCTCGGGCAGTCCTAAAATATAAAAGGGACTCACAGCAGCCGGAGGCACTGGGGCTGGGGGATCGCTCTTCTGGCAATTCCTCTTCCCCTCCCGCTAGGAAAGGGACTCCCCAGCTTGAAGGCGCCCCACGGCGTAACAAAACGAGACCTGGCCCGAAGTAATGTGTCAAACGGTTCCAGGCTAGGTTCTCATATTGACAGGGGAGGTGTTTAGTGGGTAGTCCAAAGGTATCCTCCATGGGAGTCCCACACTGCCAGACTCGGCGGGCATAAATGCCTTCACCTCCCTACCACAAAAAAAAATACTATCGTATACTTGCCTAAAGTCAACGGAAATTATCTGTATATCTATTTTGAACTCCCATCATTTCTCAAGTACCTGGTTGACTGTAAACTGTTGGTCTATCGTAGATCTACCTGCTTTTTAGCCACCTTGATACTCCCCAATTTAAGTGTTGTCGTATAATCTGATTTGATTTTCTGAGATATTTGAATATATTTTGTACGCCCGTGCAAAGTAGTGATATGCCTTTATAGTTTTCGCCCTGTAACTTGTCACACTTAGCACATTATAGCTTTCTTTACACGATCTTGCCACTCTTCCGTTTTGCCTTTTGACACTTTTCCGAAAGCCAGTCATTAAAGCAAGCACCGAATTTGTGTTTTAATTCATTGTAATCTTGTCTAACTTTGTTCACTTTTACATTTAAAACGTATGAAACCATACAGTATTTTCCAGTGTAAATTTATCTAACTGTGACACGATTAAGAATCAATAAAAAAATTATTTTTATTCACGTCTTTATTGAATACTACAGATTCAATCTTTATTAAGTCAAAATGGTTCAGTTCACTACGCTTTCGTCGAGACACGCGCAAAGTTTGCACTGAGCCCTACGCCGCTACGAGACGAAAATGTCTTTCAAAAAACTGACATTTCTTTTCATGTGGTGTGCTAAATCTGTCTTTCTTCCCCTAAGTTCCAATTCGTGCTTCGATCAGCCCAACCTCCTCGCTCTGTTCCTGGATCCCAACTCCCGTTGTCGCCAAGCGCGTTGCTACTCGTTATTGACCAGATCAAAGCTTTTCACTCCAATTCACGTGCCGGAACGGGACTGCAAATGCGATAGCAAATTTAAAATACTGAATGATGATGTTTAAGATTAGGTACGATCATTTGAATTTCCGAGCCATCGAATTTACAAGTGTAGATGGCGAACTTACACTTTCACCCGGCGAAATTTGTCACTCAGTTGGTTGCTGACTGGGTACGTTTAAGTTGTTGTAATTAGTAATTAGATGTTGATGAGGTGGCTCCACTTGGCATATTTGAACATGGAATTTGGTGTTAATATTGAGGACGTTGTTCAACTGGATATGCAAAGTCGTATTTGGTAGTTGACGGGGCAGGATTCTGGTTGCTTTGATAAACCAAATTTGTATAACCAGAAAAATCAGAGTATACTATGTCAGAGGTGAGTATGGAGGTGGTGGGTAGTCAACAAGCATTTGAGGCATCTGCGATTGAGTAGAATAATAGGCGGGGTTGGGAGCAACACAAGCTGCCGAAAGTAGAGCCTCTGATCCCAACGGACTTGGCATTGGTGGTAGAGCGAATGTGTCGGTATTTAAAGTTTTATTATCTAAATCGTTCAGTTTTGGTGCCGTTGATTTGAGCAATAATACATTATTTGCAGTAATTACTCTGCTTCCTGTCTTAAACATTGATATCGAGCTCATTTTTTGCTGACGCTCTTTGTTTTACACATCACATGCAGCTTTAATCCTTTCCAGCAGCTTTTGCACGTTTTCTTGTAGTTTCTTATGGAACTCTAGACTTTTTGCACTTTTGGCTAAAAGATCCTCATAAACATCGTTTGAAGCGGCTAGTGATGATAAGAAATTATCTTGTTTAGCTTCACATCATTAATGATCTTGAGAGCCGGTGCAGTTTTGGCATATTGTCCAATTAATGCACTCAAATTGTTCCATATGATTGTTCCTCGGCGATTTACAGCTCATAACCAGTTTGTTAGTGTATTCAATTCATTTTAAATCACTCGTAAAATCTCTAAACAAAACGTTCAAAGAGTGACTCTTTTTGAGCTGGAAGCACAATTTTGTATCAAGAACTATAATATATACATATATATATATATATATATATATATATATATATATATATATATATATATATATATATATATATATATATATATATATATATATATCCCACATATGCCCGGTTTAATGTTTGCTTTGTAGACAATATTTATATTTTATAAACACATAGGTGAGGAAGAATAATGTCCTTGTTGTGAAGATCCCTTGGGCAGTTTGCCTTGGCGGACTGCTCGATTACTATAGAATGTTCAATCTATATTAATAGCATGAATGCCCTTATGATGTCGTCCATTCAATGATATAAGCAACATTCAATCCAATGAAGCTCGCACAGAATGGAGTAAAAATGGTTTTTTACTGGTGTCTGCATATTATTGGCTGCGGGCAAAACTCTTCTAACTGAAGCGTACATCAGTCTACTCAACGTAATTTCGTTTTTATGTTTTTTTTTTTTTTTTTTTTTTTTTTTTTTTTTTTGTGGTAGGGAGGTGAAGGCATTTATGCCCGCCGAGTCTGGCAGTGTGGGACTCCCATGGAGGATACCTTTGGACTACCCACTAAACACCTCCCCTGTCAATCTGAGAACCTAGCCTGGAACCGTTTGACACATTACTTCGGGCCAGGTCTCGTTTTGTTACGCCGTGGGGCGCCTTCAAGCTGGGGAGTCCCTTTCCTAGCGGGAGGGGAGGGGGGAAGAGGAATTGCCAGAAGAGCGATCCCCCAGCCCCAGCGCCTCCGGCTGCTGTGAGTCCCTTTTATATTTTAGGACTGCCCGAGCATAATGTGCCACCTGGTTCCATTTGTCAACCGATTCGAGCATCACCGCAACTATATTATCCGGGGTGAGCTCTCCCGTCTCCCTGTAGAGTCCCCTTTGCAGCCTGGCCCATTTCGTACACGCAAAAAATGTGTGACAGGCATTGTCCTCCTCTCCTGGGCAAAACCGACAATCGGGAGACCGTGACTTGCCGATTTTGTGCAGGTAAGACTGAAAACACCCGTGCCCGCTCAAAAGCTGGGTCAGATAGAAGTCAGTCTCACCATGCTTTCGATTTAGCCACGGTCTCACATCCGGGATGAGGCGCGCAGTCCACCTTCCCTTCGTGCAATTCCTCCAAGACTGCTGCCAATCGTTGAGCGAGCGTTGTCTCTCCTCGCGGACAACCATCTCCCTCGCATCCTCGTTTCGGCGCAGGTAAATAGCGCGGCGCTCTCTAGCAAGGAGGGCGACAGGTATCACGCCTGCAATCACTCTCACCGCCGAGTCGGAGACTGTTGGATACGAAGATGCAATTCTCAGTGCTCCTCTTCTCTGTACCTGTGCCAATCGTTTTCGGTATACCTCCTTGCTGAGAGCGTCGCCCCATACCTCTGCTCCGTACAGTAGCACTGACCCTACAGCACTCATCAAGAGGCGTCTTCTTGATGGGCTGGGTCCCCCTACGTTGGCCATAAGTCGACTCAGGGCCGATATTCCCGAAGCAGCCTTCTCAGCCGTTGCCCTGATTTGCTCAGAGAAACTCATCTTCGAGTCGATCAGTAGCCCCAGGTACTTCACCGCTGGCTTCGATTCGATCTGTATATCTCCAATACTGATCATCCTTACTCTAGGGATTCTCTTTTTTGTCAAGATGACCACTTCGGTTTTCTCCAGTGCTAGACTGAGCCCGCGAGTAGTCATCCAGTCCCTCACTCGGCGCATTAGCATACCTAGCCTAAGTTGCGCTTGTTCAACGGTGCGTCCGGCGACCAGAGCCGCAACATCATCCGCATAGCCGACCAAGCGCGACTCATCTGGCATCTCAAGTCTCAGTAGCCCGTCGTAAGACACGTTCCACAGGTCCGGACCAAGGATAGATCCCTGGGCAACACCCGATGTAATTTCCATCCTTCGTTGGCCCTGTGTCGTGTCGTAGAGCAGGCTTCGGTCCTTTAGGTAGTTCCTCAAAAGCCGCATTAGATATTCTGGAACTTGAAAAGAGTTTTCCAGCGTATCCAGAATATCCACCCATCTAGCGGAGTTGAAGGCATTCCTGTCGTCGAGTGTCACCAACAGGACGATCCGTCGCTTGGTGCGACTATATGCCTCTGCCTTTTGGACCGCGTTCACCACCTCTGCAATCGCATCAATGGTAGAACGTCCTGCTCTAAAGCCGTACTGCCGAGGAGATAGGTCCCCAGCAGCACGAATCGCGTCAGTGAGTCTTCCCTTGATGAGTTTCTCTAGCACTTTCCCAGCCGTGTCTAGCATGCATAACGGGCGGTATGCAGACGGCGATTCGGGATTTCCCTTCCCCTTGCTGACCAGCACGAGCCTCGCCACCTTCCATCGTACCGGGAAAACCCCGTCCCGTAGGCAAGCGTTGAATGTGCTGTGCAGCAAGTCAGGACAATGGTGATAGACGAGCTGCAAAACCTCAGCTGGTACACCATCTGGACCTGGAGCCTTCCTTGCCTTCAGGGAGAGGACTGCCTCCTCCAGTTCCAGCTGTGTGAAGAGTGGGCACTCGGCTGCTGTTTCACCATGGACAGCGTCAACACGGACGGGATGTGCGGGGAAGAGTCCCCGCACTATCGCGTCCATCTTTTCCGCGTCATGTATACAAGGCTTCCGTAGGGCACCAAGTTTCCCCATGACCAGCTTGTAACCAAGGCCCCACGGATCCCTATTTACATCGTCCACGAGGTCTTGCCAGCATCGGGCCTTGCTCTTGTTAATAAGCCTGCGAAGATATTTCCTGCCGGACCTGTATGCTGCTAGCCTAGTGTCTGCCTCCTCCCGTGTTCGCGCCCGCTGGGCCTCTCGCCGAAGTTTGTGACACTCGCTTCTTTGTTCGGCGATCTCGTTTGACCACCAGTATACTGGAGGCTTACCATGTCGGGGTCTTCGGCGGGGCATGGAAGACTCGCAAGCAGCTATGATGGTACTCATAGTTGAGTTCACCAAGTCCTTGGCTGTAGGCCCTCCACTCCCTGGCGGAGCTCCCAGCAACGGTGCGCCTGCCGTAAGCGCGTCAGTGAACTTCTCGACGTCCATCCTCCCAGTCCTCCATCCGAGGATTGAAGTTTGTGCATATGCACGCAGAGTGGCACCGTCGTGAATCTCAACAGCTATATACTGGTGATCACTAGCCGAGTAGTCCTCTAGTACTCGCCAGTTGTGTACTCTAGGTACCAGGGACTCCGAAGCGAGTGTCACATCGGGTATGGTTCCTACGCAACCCCAGCGGCGGAAAGTAGGGGTGTTACCAGTATTTAGGACAAAAAGCGCTGTTCTGGCCACCATGTCCAATATTTGCTTTCCCCTTGGGTCGGATTGTGGCATACCCCATTCGATGGCTCTAGCGTTGAAGTCTCCCCCGACCAGCATGTGGCCCTCTGTGTTCGAGACAGCGTCCTCCAGGGCATCGAGTTTGGTTCGAAAGGATCGCATTGCCTCGTTAGGCGTCAGATAAACACTGAAATATGTTATCCCTGAACACCGCACCCACACAAAACCATCCCCGCGTCCATGGCCCTGCACCTGAAGGCGGGCGCTGTCTCGAACCCAGATGGCCGAGGTACCAGTTTTGTCAGGGTACCACGCTTGCGAGTCCTTGTTATGATGTTGCTCGCTCAGCAACAGGAGGTCAGCTTTCTTATCCCTCGCAAACTGCTCAAGTAGGTCCTGGGCGTTTGTGCTTCGGTGCAAATTGACCTGCAGGATACGGATCATTTGAGTATCGATTTGGCTTTAGTTAGGGCCTCCTTGAAAACCCGGCATCTCCCTGTCCCCGGCTCATGTTTGAGGTCGCCGGGTGCTAGCTTAGCGTCCTTGCAAAGAATGCATTTTGCCTCGTTCGTGCACTCCTTCCTTTTGTGCCCCGTTTCACCACATTTGTAGCACAGAGATCTCCTGTCGTGTCCCCTACAGCCATACGCGGTGTGTCCGTATTCGAGGCATCTGAAGCAGCGGATAGGGATCGCTCTTCTCCGTATCCTGCAGATCACCCAACCTATCTTAATTTTGCCCTTCGCCAGGATTTGCTGGGCGTCTTTATCAGCTAGTTCGACAATAGCCATGCGTTGCCCCCTTGTGTTTTCACGCGTCAATCTTGCCTTGACTTCACTTAAGCTGGGGAACTCCCTCCTAATGGCATCCTCTACTTCAGCTTTGTCCGTGACGCAGTCGAGGTCCCTGATTTCCAGGGTGGCCATTGGTTCGAGCGAGGCAACCGTTGCCGCATCTCCAAGAACCTTTTGAACCGCGTCACGGAATGCATCTTTGTTTGTGGCCTCTGGCCCGAATTCCACCAGCAAGCCGCCGGTCCGGGTTGGTCGAACTGCTTTGATATCAGTTTTGGTGTCGTCTGGCTTGACCGCTCCTTTAATTTCACGGAGGACATCTGCGTAGGTTCGGCCCTTAGTGGGTTTAATAAGCAGTGCTTCTCGCAAGGGTTTGTGCCGCGGTTTGCTTTTTGTTTTCTGCGGTATAGCGGGGGGCTCCTTGTTCTCTTCGTGGTTGAGCTCTTTGTCTTTTTTTTCTAGGAGTAGCTTTTTGGCCGCTTTTTTCGCTGCCTTGTTTCGCACCACATGAAACTCCTCGCCTGGAGTGTCAACTTGGTTTATGGTCTCATCCTTCCTCCTTTTCTCACAGTCGCCTTCAATTGGGCTACCGGCCATTCTTTTGCTGCTGCTAGGACCCACTGATGCCTCGAGGGAGAGCGTGTCTTTTTGGTGCTTCTCGGCTGCAAGCCACCTCCGCCTGTAGTGCGCTATGCGGCCAAAAAGCTCCTCCAGTTCAAGAATGCCATTCTTGACACTCTTGCCTATGTTTTTCTGCACTTCGCAGGCAGCCCTCAGTTGTTTGACGATATTCCCCGCTTTCCGAGTAAGCTGCCCCTCTTCGGCGCAGTCAAGGGCGATTGTGTTATTTGGCGCCACCTCTTGGGAGAGGCCCCCGTTTCCTAGCCCTTTTGCTTCTATCGCTTGGATCGCGTTTGAAATGGCGTCGGCCAACGGCAAAACTTCTCCCTCCCCCAGTCTTACACTGGCCTCTGTTGGTGTCGCAACTTGATCCGGATTGTGTACGTCTTGCACTGGGCGCTCCGGGGTGCGCATAGTCCTTCTACTGCGCCCAAAGGCTGCAATGATGCCAGGTTGCACAACGCACTCTGCCTTCTTTCGTTCGTTAGTCCGTCTGTGGTCTGTCTCCGATGATTTAACCTGTGGTGTTGACTTTAACAGTGTTTCTGGGGTTTGCTGCCTCCCCCCGCAATCGGTGACTTGTTTTATCGGTGTTCTTGCCAACAGCGGTTTTTGCCTGAAAGGGTTCTCCGTGCTAGCGTCCTGTTTGCTTGTGGTTTCATTTGTTTGCTCCATTTTATTGGGTCCCCCCTCGGAGCCGCTATCTCCGTTCGTGTGTGTAGTCGCCTTTTTGGTCCCATGGTTATCTTTGCAGAGCAGGGAGGCCATGCGAGGGTTGGCACAAGCCCTTATGGGGACAAGTGCTCAGAGCCAGACCAGCGCTAATCGGGAGTCCGTCTCAACCGAACATACACCACCAACCCAATGGTGCGAACTTCGAACGTACTCCGAGGCCTGCCAAGGTTTTACCGGGACGGAGACGGTATGATAGTTGAATTGGAGCCGTTCACACACGAGTTTCACCTCGGCGCTACTGTGCAAAGCAACTAGGTCCAAACCATCACATCCGCCAGCCCAAAGCGTCAATTCCAGTTCGTTGTCCAAAGCGTAATCCAGATACAATAAGAGGGAACCTCACGGCACCCCCCATATCCTCGGGTCCGTGGGGGCGGCACTCCCCAAAGAATGCTAGCCTCCAAGAATGTTCTTGTCGACCGGCTTTCTCCCTGCGGGAATTTCCTCGGGTACGTGGGGGCGGAACTCCCCAAAGAATGCTGGCCTCCAAGAGTGGTCTTGTCGACCGGCATTCCCCCTGCGGAGTTTCCTCGGGTACGTGGGGGCGGAACTCCCCAAAGAATGCTAGCCTCCAAGAGAGCTCTTGTCGACCGGCATTCCCCCTGCGGGGAACGTAATTTCGTTTAGTTTGTATATTATTGCAATAATGTTTAGTTTTCGTCTTATGGAGAGAGTTTCTTGTTCATTATTCTCTTTCAGCTATTGTTCATCATCATCACGCATGGCGTGACCGCTCAAGCCTAGCCCTGGCTTTCAGGATTAATTTCTTCCAATCATCATGCTTCCTTACACGCTCATTTTTTACTCCCAACAACGATCTGCTGTCAACTTCTACTTGGTCTACCCATCAAGTCCTCAGTCTTCTCGCTGGACGTTTAACTTGTGCTTTATCCTTTCATGTTCTTTTGGATAGCTGGTTATCTTCCATTCTTTGTACATGGCGTGCCCATTGCAACTAACGTAATTTCACGCAGCAGGAAACAGATGGATTGCTAAAAAGTTCATACAACTCATCATTGTAACGTAGACTCCACTCTGTTTCTTGTTTTACTGGGCCGTAGATTTTTCAGAGCCCTTTGCGTTCAAATACGTCCACTGCCATTTCAGATTCGCTCGTCAGGATCCATATTTCACTTCCATATAACAGCACAGGTTTGACTAGTGCTTGATAAATGAGAAGTAATACAGAGTAATATGGTTTATTTGCGACGTCCAGCCTCGTCCTTTTCGGCACCTTTTCTATTCCGGTTGGCTATAAGATACACAGAATTATTCACACTTTCAATGTTGTAGACTATAGGGTCAGGTTTTCTACCTCGTTTGAGTCATGAATTTAGTTTTAATTTCATTAACTCGTAGGTCAATTTAATTCGCTTCAGATTCTAGGTTCGGAAATGCTCCTTTGACATCTAAGGTTGAACGTGCCATAATATTGACGTCATCAGCATATGCTACCAATTGTGTGGACTCGAACATTTGTGTAGCCCAGGTTTCAGCTGATGTCTTCCTGATGACGTGTTCCAGCGCAATGCCAAAGAGCATTGGGGCAAGTCCATCCCCTTGTTTTATGCCTGACTGACTTGATCTAGGACTCCGTGTTTAGCATCGTGACTTTGACCATGCGGACTGGCTTTGTTGGGACGCCAAAGCCAAGCATTATTTTGTAGGGCACATTTCTGTCGGCACTGTCCTATGCTAACTTCAATTCTACAAAGACTTGGTGCACATCGATGTTATATTTCTAGCATTTTTCGAGCAGCTGCTTTACTGAGAATATTTGGCATATTGTAGACCGTCCACTTTGAAAGCCGCTCTGATACTCTCCTGTAATCCTTTCATAGTACGGCTTTTATTATATTTTCATGATTTTCGAGAACAATATATAAGACGTACACAGAAGATCAATGCCTATATAACTTTCCCATTTTAATTTTTCTCCTTTTTGAATATAGGACATATCAAACTTTTTCGCCAGTCCTGCGGCAACTACCCTTCTGACCATATTCTATATATTAGCCGATGCAAAAGATTGCTCTGATGGGAACCCCCGCTCTGGAGCAGTTCTGCTCATATCACATCTATTCCAGGAGCCTTATTTTTTCGGAGGTCCTATACTACTGCCTGTACTTCGTCTTTGGTTGGTGGCGAGACTGGGATCTCTTATCCTGCTTCTGGAATGTTCGCAGCTTCAGTTGATGTTGGGGACGCTATGAATATTGCTGGAAATATTGCAGCCATCTGTTGTAATATCGACTGGGTCACCTATGATTGCTCCTTGTACACTGTTGCAAGAACTTTTGTAAAATAATTTTACAAAACCCCACTAAAATCGCGTCCTGTCTGTCCGTCCGTACGTGTATCGCAGCGCTTTTTCTCGCAAACTACTTAAGCTAGAAACATCAAACTTTGTATGCAGGTGTAAAATCGTGCTTTCCTCAAAGTTCAACAATAACAAAATTTTATAAGGTATTTAAGGGGGGTCTCCCAATATAGGGGAGTGGCTCCGAAAAAAAATTCATCAAAAGTAGCCGATATGGATATCAAATGGATATCTTGATGAAAACTTTTCAAAACAGATCTTAATTTAACGCTTTTTGCTTCGAGGGGCGCATGGGGAGGGGAAGTATACGAAAAATTTGTGTCTCGCCCCTGCGGTTGGACACCTGTGATCCGAAAAATCTGAAACAAATTATGGAGGTAGGTGTTTATGAGTACAATAAATACAAACACCTTTGAAATCAAAATTCGCTCAACTTTGTTAAAAATAGTATGATATTCGAATTTAACATTTTCCCCAACAAAATCGTATACGTACCCTAAAACTCCACGAAATTCGATACTTAAGTAGTCTTACAAAAGGCTCTTTAATTTTGTAAGTTTGATGAAAATCGAATGGTATACGCGGAAGTTATAGCCATTTGAAATTTCTCCAATTACAACAACGATAACATTTGATTTTGGTATTTTATGGACTTTCCACCGAATCAGTCACTGCAGTTTTGATTTGGTATTCTTGAAATTTTCAAGTAGCAACAATAACATAAATATATTTGGGAATTCATGATTTGAGTGACTTTTGTTGGTTTGCAACAAAATGGCGACGGTTGAAAATAGAAAAACAATGGATTTTCTTTCAAACGTGCACATCTCTTTGACACATTTCTTGACTTTATTCGTTGCTGGAGACTGCATTTCTGAGAATTTGAGTTCAAAACCCTTCCGACGTGAGCGTAGGTCTGTTTACCTAACTTGTTTATTTTCCATGTTGTTTGTGACACTCTTTGAGGAACAAGAAATGGAGTGGCTATACGCAAGAGAACTTGCTATTGAAACTTCCTCTGATGGAGAGAGCAAAGTTCATAGCAAAGAGTATAAGATGGTTGGCGGTAAAAGTAAGCAAGGTAATACACAATGTATAACACGTTGTGGAAGCGTTGTGAAAATGGTTAACTGCTATAGTGCATTTAGTAGCATTACACCATCACGTATTAGAAAGGGTGTTTTTTAGAGGTATAGAACTTTAAGTTGGCAACAGTTACTAATGCTACTCATGGTGAGACAGCTGTCGTGTGTTTTGTGCTTAGTTTGGTGGCTATTTTATCATGAATAGGATGGAATGAAAAACAACATTCACCGCGTTATTGGCAAGATACGGCCCCAATTATCGGTTAGAGTAGTCTGAAATTGGACCTCTCGTTTGTACTTCCTCCGCGCCTAGCGTGGTGCTTATATGTCCAAAACCATTTTCAAATAAGAAATGTAGAAAATCATCTTTCTAATTAAACCAATTTCATGGCAATCAAAATAATTTATCCGGTTTTTATTTCATTTTGAAAGTCCATACCTCTAAAAGACATGGTATACTATACATATATGTGAACATATGTATAGTATTTAATTAAGAAAATTGAAAGTTTCATTTGTGATGTCATCTGTCAATTATGAGAGCCAACTCGAACTAATTTGACAGCACGATACGAAATGTGGCTCTCATCTCTGCCCATATACTTCTTATGGGGTTCGCCCCGCCATTTCTTGCTCCTCAATTGTGAAACTGTTTTCAGATATTCGTAAACCCAATTAAAGCAGAAAAACATAGGAGATACGTTTCTCATCCATGTTAAAATATTGCCTGAATTGTAAGGATACGAGCATACACTTTAACAATCCTGTAGGCAATTATTAACTTTGGCTGATTATTTAGCATTTGTAACCAACAACGCATTACATTTTCTCAAGTGAAACTGACAATAAAATACAAAATTTATTCGCGTGTACAGCAATGAAAGACCGTTCTGTGAGGTGATTCCAGAGTCAAAAATATTGTGAAATGAAAAACTGAAATGATTTATCGATATGAAATGAAAGTAGTGGGTGAAAAGTTTTGACAACGATAATAGGATTTATGTTCAAAGTTTTTATTTGAAAAGCATGAAAAATTGTTGGCTCAATGAACAAGTGTATAAACTTGAAATAAAAATTCGGAGGCAATTTGTAGAGGTAATGTTTGGAATAATCATGAAGTAAAACTTTTGCAACGATTGTAATCGACATCAAATGAGTATGAATACTTTACTGACCGTTTTTCAAATCATCAAAAAGAACACGGATATGGGTCAAACAACATAATTGGAATTTGTGAAGGAACTATTGGCTAAACCATCCTGAAAAAAGTCAGTATTACTTCTGGGACTAAGACAAACGTGATTCGCTGAAGTTATTAAAAATATTAATTGGGCAGAAATTATGTTTAAGGAGCTAAATAAGATACAAAGGATAGAGACTATTTAGCACGACGGTAAAAAAAGGACGATTAAAATTGATTTACTTCATCACCATCGCGACAGCTCAATCCAACTCTAGGACTCCAGGAATATTCTTCTACAATCAACACGGTTCTTTGATCACGTTCACCAGTTGGTCGCTTCCAACAAGGATCTGCTGTCAGCTTCTATTGTATCTTCCCATCGAGTCCTCCATCTTTCTGCTGGACGTCTACTTATGCTTGTCCCTTTAATATTCTTTTGCGTTTTTTATGTTCTTTCTACATGGCCCGTCTATCGCTATTTGCGTAGCTTTGTGCCAGGAGATAAAGGTGGTTCAGCAAAAAGTTCATACAACTCATTGTTGTAACGTAGTCTCCATTCTGTTCCTTGTTTCACTGGGCCTTCATTTGTCGGAGCACTTTGGGTTCAAATATGGCCACTGCCTTTTCGGACTCGCTTATAAGGGTCCATGTTTTACAACCATGTTACAGTACAGGCTTAAATAGTGCAAGTTTTTACTTCAGAAGCTTGAAAACACATGAAAAGACAATTTGATGAAATATGTAGAAGTCAATTATTTTGTTTATTTGATATCCGCAGCCCAATTCTCTTTTTCTTGAAAAGCTGTCGGGCTTTGCTCTATTGTCACTTACAGTGTCTCAAAGCTGTATGGAAGGGAATGACTTTAGATAGTCGTAAGATGGGTTAAGCAAGTAAGTACTAAATTAGGTCAGGTAGAGGGATATTACGTTTTTGGTTTTTGGATTATTGAATGTCTGTTTGCTCTATTTCTTCTATTTTCCATTTTCGTCGGAGAGTGTGGTCTAGTACTAAGAATATTGTGTCGGAATTTGTAATAAGTTATTAGTTTCCATGTTGTTCTTTCAATACCATATCACAGTCCCTACATGTCAATTTGTGTATGTCCTTACATGTCAGTTTGATCAATCATTCTCTTTTGGTTTTAGTTTGTTTCCAATGTTGTTAATTTTGAATGCAGTTTGAAGCGTGTAGTTCCTAAGGAAATTTGATAGTGTGTATGCATTTACGGGCGTATGTTAATGAAATCCACTATTGGTCGTTCTTATCCATTTTAGTCAGTTATCGTTCCCGTTTTTGTTTGTGCTGTGTAATAAGTTTTTCAAGGTCTGTATCCGTTATTACTAGCTATTCTGTAAATTTTGTTCAGTTCGTTGTAGTAGCTGGAGAGTAGTCTTTGCACCATTGATCTGTACGCCGCTAGTTTTTGTTGTGCGGGGTGGTTAGACGTTACATGTATGGCATGATCAGTTGTGGGAGATTTTCTGTATATTTTGTGTTTTCAGGCCTTCGCTTCCTCCTAATAGAGCCTCTAACTATTCATTGACCACGTCCCCCAATTTCGAAATCCGAGCAGCGGTGAACTGTCTTCGTCGACCGAGTCAGACCAGCGTTTCCTCGGTTTCCCCACTGGTCTCCACCCTTCAGTTCTCCCAACGAACACCTTTTTGGGTATCCGTTGTTCATCCATACGATTCACGTGCCAGCCCATTGCAGCTTCCGCAGTCTTACAATCGTTGAGAACTCCATCTCGTCAAAAATTTCGTACAGCTCATGGTCGTATCGAATTTGTCATTCGTCTCGGTTTAACTTCGCTCCAATTATTCGCCTCTGGACCCTGTTTGGGTCAGTTGGTTATTGATGTGGACATGGAAGGTTGTCAACGGCATTATTATTTTGGTAAGATTGACTTATTTGGCTGGGATACCAAAGCAAAGCATGATTTGGTACAGTACGTTACGATCAATACTGCCGTGTGCTTTCTTGAAGCCTACAAATAGTTGGTGTGCCATTATGTTGAACTTTCAGCATTTCTCAGGTAACTATTTGACAGCGTACCATTTGTCTATTGTCGATCTAACTGGTCTTAAGTTACCTTGATACTCCCCAATTATACTGTTGGTGTATAATACAATTTTTTTCTAAGATCTTTTAAAATATTTTGTACACCGTAGAAAACAGTGATATGCCTATATAGTTTTCACGCTGTAGCTTGTCACCTTCTTAGTAGTATAGATTTCGATGCTTTAGCCTAAGCACAGTTGTCAAATGGAAGAAATTTTGAGAGGTAAAAAATAGTCTTTTAAGAATATTGTATTCCGAAAATTCTTTGTGAGGTTTCTGGAGAAAATATTAGACCGGTAATTCTAGAATCTTTTCGAAAGACTATATTTTCATTGATTCATAACCTAGCATATCATAGCATTTGTTCTACAAAAGGAATGATTGCTGGTAATGTTTTTGGCCAATAATGTATGAAGATATTACTTCAAAGACTCGAAAATACAGTCCTTGTCAAAAAACTAAAATCACCCGCCATGTTAAAGCCCCATTAGGTAATTTCAAGCTTTGGTTCAACGCTTTTATAACATACATGTAGATATAGTGAGGCCACTGCCACCTTCATAAGTTTTCAATTATTGCCTTACAATTATTGACAGATTTTCCCGTTGGCCAGAAGCAATCCCTTTGGTTGATACGTCAGCTCAATCTTGTGCGGGAGCATTGATTTAAGATTGCAGAACCAGACTTGCTGTACCTTATACTTTAGTAACGGATCAAGGTAGGCGATCTGAATCAGAATTGTTCCACATGTTAGGACGTGTGTTGGGCTTCAAAAAGAATTGCACAACTGCATATCATCCGCATTCTAACGGTATGGTAGCGCGTTGTCACAGAACAATTGAAACCACTTAAATGGCATATAATGACACTTCTTGATGGAAGATTCAACGGTAACGATTAATTCTTCTTGGTCTTAGATCCTTTTTAAAAAAGGTCTTTGAGCATCGGCACAGTTAATTTTTGGACATAATAAACGGTTTCCTTCGGAATTCTTTGACATTTCTTCGAAACGTGAAATCATTAATGACTTAGTTAAAGATTTACTTGCACAATTTGGTAACATTAAACCTTCAGTTCCAAGCAATCATACCGGGGTCTCCAGCTATGGAGTTGAAAACCAAGATTTCTTTTTACTCCATTAAATCATACATTTATGTTAAATAATAAAATTAATTTTTATTTCATCAATAGATATATTGTTTATTTAGAATTAATGAGCTGCTTCTTAAAATTTATCAGCAACTGAATTCTTTATCGGAGTGAATTGACCAACAAAATTCAAAAAATAACTTGTTTTTCAAATGCCTCAAAATAACTTGTCACCCAGTGACATTATTATGGATAGGATTCGCCTCATCTCAATCAACGTCAACTCTACTGTTACTCTACATCGACGTGACTATCTCCTTGAAGTTATTACCAAGCTACAGCCTGACATCATACTTTTTACTAAAACCCCACTAAATTCATGGCACTCCATGGCATTCAAAAATTTTGAATTCGTAAGAAACGATACGGTAAATGGTGATGGGGGAAGTGGCACCGGGATATTGGTGAGGAGACCCTATTGTTTCCCAAAAATTGAAAAAGTCGAATTCAAAAACTTTGAATTTCTTGGAGTCCCCGTCATCAAAATTTCATTGTCAGGTGGGGATAACCTCTACATTATCTCTGCCTATGCAACTGGTCAAAACGTTCTCAAGTACAAGGAAGATCTCAATTCCTTGTTTGAAAAACTCGAACTGAATAGACTGCATAGTTATTAGATTCATGCCGTAGAGCTGAATGCTCGGGATACATCATGGTTGAATGCCAACAATAATCCAAGAGGCGTATTCCTGAAATGTTGGATAACAGAGAACCAAATTGAATAAAGGTACAATCTATATGCGTTGGAGCTCCCAACATACCTTAGGACAAATTCATATTTGGACCTCTGCATTGCTGACGCAAGACTTGAATTCAGCCTTGATAGTCCTCAAAGGAAACTGCAGGAGGTTACGATAGCGACCATAACGCAATCGGAATGGAAACCAATCATCAAAGGGATTATGTCTTCCTCATTCCGGTTCAACATGGTTGAATTTCAAACAATCAGATTGGGGAAGTTGCAAAAAAGTTCAATCAAGAATACCAGAAGCAATGTTCTGTTTCTGATGATGGCAATGCTCACTCAATACTTCCTTGTGACAGAAATCCAACTAACGATGAAATAGATCTCTATTTGTCGAAGTTAGAGAAGCTGACGTTGGAAACGATTGAGAAAGTAGTTCCCAAGATTAAACATCGAAACAATATGGTAAGATATCAAACACTGACCATTGAAAGGTTAAAAAGATTGAAAAGCCTTCTTCAATAACAACAATATTTATCGACGATTTTTGAACTACAACCATCCCTAGTTGGCATTGTTGAAGTTACACCTGAAGAATGTCTGGAACTTAATCCGTTCATATTTCAGAAGTGAAGTTAGCAATCAATGGGTGGAAAAACTTAGGGATACTAGCCCACAGGACCCAGATGGCATTTTTATGAAAGTGAATAGCATATTTCGAAAGAAGTTTTGAGTGAAGGTATGGAATCTTGGAGTCGCTAGTGATGAGATAAATCTTTTCGACTCTGGATAGAAATGGAAACAGGATTATATGTGATAATTTGTATAAACTTGCCCTAATTTGAACATATTTTGAATTGGTTCATCTACCAAACCCTGAGAGAAGGAATGAAATATTTTCAGAGGTCACTGAAGCAAAAGTTTTCGACTTCGAATCAAGCGTGAACGGTGAATCAATTTTGCTGTCAGCAATGAATACTTGTGTTTTATATTTGGCAGAATGAACAACAAGTAATCATGCGGTATTGTCAGTATTCCAAACAAAGTTCCAAGACATTTGCCTGAGGTTGCTATTAGGAATTATTGCATATTGTTCAACCACATGTTGAGCAATTAATATTTCCCAAATGAGTAGAAAAAGGCCGATCTTGAAGAAAGGAAAAGAATGTTCATCCCTTAAAAACTATTCCTCAATCAGCTTGCTATGTAACATCAGCAAGATGTTTTCAGTGATACTAAACACTGCATTAAGCGCCTGCATTGTGAAATATGAGATGATGCCGAATCGCCAATTTGGTTTTCATGCCAAGCGTCCCACCAAACATGCAATAACGGGAGTAACCTCAGACATCTGTTGGAAACTAAACAACAGAGACTGTTTTGGAGCGTGCCTCTTTTATATGGAGAAAGCCTTCGATACGGTGTGGTTAGATGGACTAATTTTTAAGCCATGATGTGCAATATGTTGTACGAGAAATCATTTGCTATAACTCATGGAAATCTGACGACCATGAGCAACTTCAAGGTCTTGAATGGTCCACAGTAAAAACCATTACTGCGCCTCTGCTTTTCCCAAAATTCATGAGTGATTTTAACGATCATTGGTAGCGTTCGCTGATGATCTTATCATATATATGGCAAAGCGAAAAGCTACCATAATTCAGAGCAACCTTCAGAAAGGGTTTAATTGTGTACAGCTCTACAGTGACAATTGGCGAATGAAAATCAATGCACAGAAGTGCGAAACAATTTTGTTTCGGACAATGCTGCAGGGGGCCAGTGATTCACACATTTTGGCCAGTGAGGGTAGTTCAGAATGGGCTCCACATAAATTCTTTGTACGATACCTCGGTGTTCATCTCAATCAGTATCTGTACTATACTGAACATGTCAAAATAGTGCTCAGTAAAGCACGAAACACAGTTATGGCCTTTTGACGACTCTTTCATTCCAGATGCATTGATCGAAAGATCAAAGTTATCTATTAAAAGACCCTGGTAAGACCAGTTTTGACATATGGATATTAGATCTGGTACAACCAGAGTACTATGGAAAGATTATGAGTTTTCAAAAGTTAATGTCTTCGTAAATATACTGGTTTGTACAGAAAGCTTGAGGCGGATTGGAAACACTCTATATCGAATAGTAGAATTTATCAAACTATTAAAAGACGAGTGTCGATATCTTCATAGTGAAGCTTCTTCGGGATCATATCGCGAGATCTGTAACTGTGAGTGAAAACCCCTGGGTTTTACAGCCGTTCCACCCTACAGACGGATGTATTGAGACTTGTTTCACTACTGGCTTCGTTCCTCCTAAAGCATTCGTGCATTTGGACATGAATTGATAGAGTTTTGGTTCTGATGGCGTCGCAATAATATATTACATATATCAACGGGCCACCGATAAGAAAATAAAATATCCTCAAATTTGTGTTCACGAGACCAACAATTTCAATGGAGATACTCATTTGCTGGATTCATTGAAGCTGATCGAGCTGAGGCGGGGCAATCTTGTTATTAGTGGCTGAATGACAATGTCTAAATTATTCGTGTTTATCTTCTGTTTTTGTGTTTTTCGTTACTTAGCTTTTGAGTTTCAGCTCATCAGAGCAACATTTAATATTGTTTGTTTATGATAAAACTTAGAGATAGGTTTTAATATTTGGGATAGGTATATGTTTTGCTTATTATATAAGGGTTAGGAATAAGGTTTAATGCTTAGGTTATAAATATTGTGTAAGGATTGCTATAGTACAAGGTATCGTTTTTGATTGAATTTCGTTAGAATTAAATTATAACATATTAATAATAATTTAATTAATTTGAATTTTTGTTCATAACGTATAAATTTAGAGAGCCATTTTGGCCTTTAAGTTTTAGTATTTTTATTGTTTGGAATTTACTTTATATTCTTTTAAACTTTATACCGATTAATATTGAATAAAGCGCTTTTGACGTTGACTTTGACCATCCACGCTTTAAATAAAGATTAACATACGAAAGCGATCACACTTTATAAATACATGTATATGAATGCATCATACCTGTACCTACCTATGTTATTAGTTTCCTCGATAAGAATTATCAATTACGTGAAGAAAAACAACTGATAATATAAAACAGAGACATAAAGCCTTTGAAAATGGTAATAAAATGAGTTTGTTCCTAGTGAAATCTTACAACAACCTCAAAATTTCAAAACCCTCTAACTTTTTACCCTCCGAAGGTAAATTCATAAATGTAGAGATATTGTTAACGGAAATTTTGTTCTTTATAACTTTATTTCAGACGAAGTTACCGATAAAATCAAAACAAAAATGGTTACAGGGGCAAGTATGACGAAAAATAGAGGCACCTCAATTTTCATGGCAAATTTATCATTTTTACCCGGCTCACATCTTGTTGACATGTAGGTGGAAGTATAAAGAAGTGGGTATTATTTTAAAGGAAGTTTAGTAAGCTTAAATTTTTTCGATGTGACGTACAGTTTTCGTGAAATGTGACAAAAACTGAAAAACGTGACCTTAGCCCCTCCCCACAATAGCAGCGGCACCGTAAATTGAGAGTATTTTATTAAGAGTATTTTATTAAGTGGAAGAAGGTCCCTCTTCTAAACATTAAGGAAAGATTTGGAGTTACATGATTTTTTTGCAACAAAAATTCTAATTTGACTGGACTATATAGAACGGTGTAGAAAAAAATATTTGGAGAAACTAATAGATGCATTTTTTCATGTTCAGAATTTGTGCTCTGGAAATTCAACCTGTTAGATTAACACTATTGTGGTCAGTATTGATTTAAACTTAATAAGATTTTCACCCTTATGGACCGCAAATGATCAAGTTTAAAATAAAATAAAACATGTGTTCAATTACATTAATTTCATTAATAACACTTAAGATGTTATAAATGTGTTTCATTCTAAACGACACGTATGCATTTCCACTCATTTTCAGCACTAGATGCAAAACTACCAGTGAAACAATTATAACAAAAGCAAAGACATTAGCTAATAACAGTTAATCTTACCAAATATAGTTCACTCAATTTTTTTTCTGGTTGGGAGATCATTTACGCACTGAGTGTTGGACCCACATGCTCGCGCAAGTGACTGGACTTCCCACTAAACACCTTCGCTGTCAACCCGAGGATCCAGCTTGAAACCGTTTGACACATTACTTTGGGTCAGGTCTCGTTTTGTTACGCCGTGAGCTGACTTCAAGTTGGGGATCCTTCTTCTAGTGGGAGGGGAGAAGGGAAGAGGAATTGCCAGACAAGTGATCTCCAGCCCCAACACCCCCGGCTGCTGTGAATCTCTGCTATCTTTTAGGACTGCCACCTGGTTCCATTTGTCAACCGATCCGAGTATCACCACTACTATACTATCCGGGGTGAGCTCTACCATCACCCTCTAGAGATTCCGTCACAGCCGGTCCCATTTTGTGTATGCAAAAAATGTGTGGTGGGTATTGTCTTCCTCTCCTGGGCAAAAAACGACAATCGAGGGACCGTCACTTACCAATCTCGTGCAAATAAGACTGAAAACACCTATACCCATTCAAAAGCTATATCAGCTAGAAGTCAGTCTCACCATGCCTTCAACTTAGCTATGGTCGCACACACGGGATGAGGCACGCAATCCACCTTCCCTTCGTGTATTTCACCCAAGAGTGCTGCCAATCGATAAGTGAGCGGTGTCTCTCCTCGCGAGCTACCATTTCACTCGCGTCCGCGTTTTGACGCTGGTAAAAAGCGCGGCACTCTCTAGCAAGGAGGGGAACAGGTAGCAGTCATCGAGCATTCATCCAGTCTCTCACTCGGCACATTAGCATACCTAGCCTAAGTTGCGCTTATTCAACGGTGCATCTAGTGATCAGAGCCGCAACATCCACTGCATAACCGATCAAACGTGACTCATTTGGTATTTCCAGCCTTAGTAGACCGTTTTAAGACACGTTCCACAGGTCTGGACCAAGATTAGATCCCTGTGTCGTGTCGCGAAGCAGGCTTTTGTCCTTCAGGTAGTCCCTTAAAACCCGCATTAGATATTCTGGAACTTGAAAATGGTTTCCCAGCGTATGCAGAATATCCACCCATCTAGCGGAATTTAAGGTGCTCCTAACTACGAGTGGCCCCAACAGGACGATCCATCGCAGCAGTTTCTAGCATGCATAATAGGCGGTATGCAGACAGCGATCCGATATTCCCCTTCTCCGTTCTGATCAGCACGAGCCTCCACGCTTTTCATCGTACCGGGAGAACTCTCTCCCGTAGGCAACCATTGAATGTGCTAAGCAGCAAGTCAGCACAATGGTGATAGGCAGGTTGCAACACACCAGTTAGAACACCATCTGGACCTGGAGCCTTCCTCGCTCTCTGTGAAAAGACTGCCTCTTCCAATTCCAGCTGTGTAAAGAGTGAACGCTTGACTGCTGTTTTGCTATGGACAGCGTCAAAACGGACGGGATGGGCGGAGAAGAGTATCCGCACTATCTCGTCCATCTTTCCCACATAATGTATACAATTTTTCCGTAGGGCACCAAGCTCCCGCACAACTAGCTTGTAGCCAAGACCCCACGGATCCTTGTTCACAGTGTCCTCTAGATCTTGCTAGCAGTAGGCCTTGCTGTTGTTATTCAATTTGCGAAGACAATTTCCCTTGCCGACTTATGTATATGCTGTTACCCGGTTGTATGCCTTGTCATGGTTTCGTGCCTGCTGAGCTTCACGCCGAAGCTTGTGGCATTCCTTTCGCTTTTCAGTGATTTCAAGCGACCACCAGTACACTGGGGCTTGCCGTGCTGGTTTTTTGATGGGGCATAGAAGCATTTCAAGCATTTGTGATGATGCTCATAGTTAAGTTCACCACGTCAGTCAGATTGAATGAAATAAAAATTGCCAGACCATCGTCAATATTCCATAAAAGTTATATTCTGTTACTTCAACCTACTCGTATTATAAGTAGTGATAATTGATACAAATGCTAGTAAAGTTAACCGTTAATATAAATTATCTAGCTGAATCCGATTAAGTTGAATTTATTGGGCTCTTGCCTATATTCATTATATTAAGGCAATTATGAACAAATTGTTAGCCAAATGCATGCATAAAAAGAGAGAGAGAGAGCTTTAACCCTTTTTCATCAAAACTCCATAGTAAGCAATATTCATACGCGTGTATTTATGGCATATGTTCCAAGGATTTGCAACTCTCTTAAGTGGGAATTCAGCAAAGCCAATCTTAGGATTGTGCATAATAAAACCTGCAAGTTTGGCTCACTCCTTGGCTCATCGAAAGATCCATTTTCACCGAAACAACAAAGCGGAATCTATCAAGTCAATTCACAGAATGTGATATGAAGTATGTTGGGCAAACCAGATGCGCAGTAGAGTTTCGTCTCAAGGAACATAAAAGATGCATAAAGAATTAAGAAATAAATAAAGGTTTTGCTGCACACGCATTGGATTTGAACAAACCAGGGAGGCACAACACGGAACCGTTAGTTGATAATTTTCAATTATTAAAAGTGTAACAAATCTGCTAAAACTCATACATATAACGGAAAATTTCGGAAATATAGAACATAGCCCAATAAATTCAAATTTGTTTAATTTGGCTAGATAGTATGTATATGTTAACGGGTAACTTTATCAGCATTTGCATCAATTATCACAACTCATAATATGTTAAAATAACAAAACAGAACTTTCATGTTATAGTGACTACCATCTTCTTCTTTAGCACTACAGCCCCTCTCGGGCCTTCGATTCTTGAAAATCCTCGGTTTTTCCACTGGTCTCCGGCCTTCAGCTTTCCCAACGAATACCTTTCCGGGTATGCGTTGTTCGTCCACACGATTCATGTGTCCAGCCCATTGCAGTTTTCGCAATCTTACAATCGTTGAGACCTACGGTTCGTCAAACATTTTATATAGCTCATGGTTGTATCAAATTCGCCATTGGTCCCCGTCAACCTTAGCTCCGATTATTCACCTCAGGACCCGTCACTCAAAGGCGTTCAATATATTTGCGGATGCTTGAGTTAGAGTACATGTTTCACATCCATAGCATAACACAGGTCTTTTCACAGGTTTGTATACTTGTAGCTTTGTTTTCCTGTGTATGCAGCTGGTCTTCAAGATCGTCAACACTGAATATTTGATAGCTGTATTCTTCGGCGTATTTCGTCTCCTTCATTGCCCATTTTCATTATTTTGGCGCCTAATTTCGCTGACATTTTCGATACTGTATTTGCCAAATGTTATATTTTGTGTATTTGAGGTATTTACCACTCCACTGCGTCATGCACTTTGTTTTATTTTCATTGATTTGTAGCCCTACTAGTTTTGCTTCGCTGTCATCCGCGTAGGCTGTTACTTGTCTCGACTTGCATAGTAATGTTCCTCACGTATCGAGAGCTAGCTTCCTTATGACGTACTTCAGAGCCAAATTGAATACGAATGGGGCCAGCCCATTTCCCTGCTTTAGTGCGATATTTGTGTCAAGGGCATCGATGAGTTGGTTATTGATGCGGACTTGGGAAGTCGTTTTGGTAAGACGGACTAATTTGGCTGGGATGCCAAAGCAAAGCATTATTTGGTACAATACTTTACGATCAATACTGTCGTATGCTTGCTCAAAGTCAACGAAAATTTAATGTACATCTGTGTTGAACTCTCAGCATCTCTGAAGTACCTGCTTGACTGTGAATAATTGGTCTATTGTCGATTAATCTGCTCTAAAACCACCTTTATACTCCCCAATAATACTGTTGGCGTATGATCCGATTCTATTTTCTAAGATTTGTGCAAATAATTTATACGCCGTACAAAGTAGTGATATGCCTCTATAATTTTCACACTGTAGCTTGACACCTTTTTTGGGGATAGGGAATATCATTGATTGACTCCACTCTTTCGGCATATTTTCTTATTGAAAAATGTGCTGGATGACTTTGCAAATAGCTTTATGAACACTCCCGCGACATATTTGATGGGCTCCACTGGAGTCTAATCGATGCCCGGCGCTTTATTATTTTTTTGGGCTTTGATGACAGGACCAATAGTAGGTGGGACCAATGGAAGTTTTCCGCAGACATCTATAACCTCCGATGTTTTGGAACTATGTGGGGAATCCAGGAGGTTCTTAAAATAGATGCCCATCTTGCCAGAATATTGCCGCTTGTCTTGTGTTGTCGCTCGCTAGGCTTACATCTATATTTCTCAAATGGTCGTCATAGTATTTCCATTTCTCAATCCTAATTATCTAATTCGCTACTCTTCTGAGATTTGCAAAGTGTTCTCTCTTCACCTTGGTTTTCCTAACCACGTATTCTTTATAAGCCTGATTATTTTTCTCTAACGTATTCTGGCACTCATCATCAAACCAATCATTCATCTTGCACCAGGCTTGATGTCCAATCGTCTGTTCTGCCACGGTCTTAATAGCTGCTTTCACTTCCATCCAGAGCTCTTTGCTTGTCTTTAATGAAGCGTCGGATAAAATGCGAGCTAGCTGGTTGTCAAGGATCTCCGTGAAATTTTTGGCCACAGACGCCGTTTGGAGCCTTTTGATGTCAAGTTTTTGTAGAGGGCTGGTCTTCGCCGAATATGCCTTTGACATACAATATCCATAGATTAATTTGATCAAGTAATTATCTTAGTTACAGTTGGCTTTTTGGTATGTACGGACGTCAAGTATGCTCGAGGCCCAACGTTATTGGATCAGAGCATGATCGATCTGGTTTTGTGTGCTGCCATCCGATGATACCTAGGTCATTTTATGAATGCGTCCATGTGGGAAGCAAGTGAAACGTATGACTAGATTTCTGCTACATGCAAAGTCAATCAGGCGCTGGCCGTGTCATTTGTTTCATCGTAGAGACTATATCCTCCAGTCGTTCCCCGATGAGATGGCTCATTGCCAACTTTAGCGTTGAAATCACCCAGAATTATTTTTGTGTCGTTTGTAGGCAATGAGTCGACTAGTCTTTCCAGGTGATGGTAAAACGTTTCCTTCGTTTCTCCGTCTTTTTTTGGTCGGGGCGTGAACATTAATCAGCCAGATTTTAAACAATTTCACTTTGATATGAATCGCACACAACTGTTCATTGACTGCCTTAGAATCAATACCGCGCGATTTGAACTCACTATCCACAATGAAGGCCACTCCGAATCCTTGTTTCCTAGTAGGCTTCTCACTTTTGATTGTTGTGTGCGATCTCATGTTTTAAATGTTGTTTCCAGTCCAATTCGTTTCCTGAATTTCCAGTATTTTTAATTGATATTCACTGGCCAGTTGTAAAAGGTGATCAACTGCACCAGAGTCATTGCGTGATCTGACATTCCAGGATCCAATGCCATAGCCCTTTTTTCGTTTACGAGGTCATTGCCGTGATTCACATCCATTCCTAGGCCAATCTGCAGGTTTCGAAACATTTTAAGGTTTTCCAGGGACAGGGAGTTAGCCCGTCGCCCAACCTCCATTCCGGCAGCATGGTTATTACGTCGATTCCGTAGGTGCGGAAGGTTCACCTTCACCCTCTTACGTTCGCATAAAGGAGGTGTAAGTAGGACTTAGTAGCAGAGTTGTAGATGTGTTTACGGTTGTTAGCATTTCTCGGCATTTAATGTCCCATCAACCAGTAAACCCAATGTACGACCCCGAGAGCTCTTACTACCATTTAATTGGGGGGTTTGGGATGAGGAATCGTGGAAGCTATGGGTTGGAGAAACAAGGACGATGAGCGTTCTGGACCCCCAATAACTGTTTCAACGGAAGATGTCGTTAGTTCAGTGCACACAACTGTGATTTGAGATCACCGATTAACCATAAAGGAAGTTGGCGAGGCATGTGGGGTATCAACTGAGCGGGTGCATAATATTTTACATGAAGATTTATGCATGAGAAAATTATCCGCGCTAAGAGTACCGCGTTTATTGACCATTGACCAAAAGCGCGTAGTCCACATATGCATGATCGTAATGGCGAAATTAGACGAATTGAAGTTCGAATTGCTTCAACCCCCCCTACCCGCCAGGCCTAGCTCCAAGTGACTTTTTTTGTTTCCCAACTTGAAACAATTTTCGAGTGGGGAAAATATGGGTCAAATACCGAGGTTGAAGAGGTAGTGAACCTGTGAACCTGTCAGGTTTACCTAAAGAACTTTTTTCTAATAGTCTGAAGTGTTGAGAAATAAGTTTTTGTTTGGCTTGAATTATATGTTTTTCTTTTAATGGCCGGAAACTTTTCAAATGATCCTTGTACGTTAAAATTAACTGTTATAGCTAACGTCTTTGCTTTTGTTATGATTGTTACACTAGTACTTTTGCGTCTAGCGCTGAAGATGGTTGGCAATACAAACCGTCATGCATACCTGTCGTTTAGAATAAAACACATATGTAACATCTTAAGTGTTAATTAAATCAATATAATTGAACACTTGTTTTATTTTAAACTTGATTATTTGTGGTCCATAAAGATAAAATACTTATTAAATTTTAGCCAACAAAACGTACTTTAAAAGAGCTCGGGGTTGACTAAAATCCTTGTCATAAACGAGTAATAGATAAGCCTTCATATTTATATAAAAAAATGTTTGCAAGAATTACATATGAGACACCAAAATATATCTTTAATTTTTCCGCAGCTTAATATAGCTGAATTCGTTGCACTCATTATTACAGGCATCCAATTTCAGAGGAGACATAACCATCTTGATAACCATAATATTGTTAAAGATCATTTCATAATACTTACCCAAAAATATTCCTTTTTAAATCCAGGGATTTTTCGATGGGAAGCACCAATTTGATGTAAATATTCGAAAAAAGAGTCTAAATCGTCTAGACCCCTAATACCTTCGTCTAATGTTTCCATAACTTTATTAGCATGCTCGGCCAGTTCCTCGGACGTAGCTTGTTGTTCTTTTGTTTTCAGATCGTAAAATTTCGAGAATAAATTCAAAAGGTCTGCATGCTCCTCAAATAACCTGAAAGTAGAGCCAACCAAAAAAAAAAAAATGTGAGAAAACGCATGTTAAGTAAGCAAGTACATATTTATTTTGGATCTTAACGTAATTGAAACTTTTTCATGGGAAAGTTGAATAAAGGAAATATGTCAATGCTTATACTCCACAGTTTTCTGCTTCGCGGTAAAAGCAACACAAGCCAAACAGTTTAGTTGACTTTTGTTAAGAAGTATAAATTCTGGAAACGTTGAACTGTGCACCAGTAAGCTGTGACCCAGTTTTGCTGAAATTGACCCGAGCGTGAGATGTCTAAGTTACCAACAAAGTTAAAGAAACTTGAACTTATTGAGAAAGTTTCCATATTCTGACTTAAGGATAAAAACTTCTTGGGTTAAATTTAATTTGAAAAGTCTTCCTTGCTGCAAGTAGAAGCTCAACATTTATTCTAGGAAATCGGACACTTATTCAAAAAGATTATTATTATGCACAGAGAATAAGTATTTTCGTCTCCTCTTGAACTCCTGCGAGATTCTTATTGCTTGTACAAATGAAGCAACATATCCTTCGTTGCAGCTTTCATTTCCTACAAATCCGTTCGGGCTTCAGGAAATTTATAATAGCCCTTAATTGGAAAGCTCAAAGGAAGCACTTCAGGAGTAATTCCATGCAGCAATTATTATAACAAAATGTTATCCTAGTACATAGCCTGTCGAAAGTTGACTGATTTCCGTTTAAGTTTAAGGTGCAGGAAAATAATTGGATTAAGTTGTATCCTGTTAAGTACATCCTGAAAAAGATTCAACCCATTTTATGGTTATTATTAAATTTATAAGACATAGCGCGCTAATATAAATGGAAAACGAAATTGTGAAAGCCCTTTGGCTAAGATTCTTACTTTGCCTACTCAGTCTTATGAACTGCACCAAATTATTGTAAAAACTGTTGACATGAATACAAAGAGTCGTACTATGACGACATAAAAGCTTAAAACTTAAGCTAAATGCATAAATTTAACATTGACCTCCAATTTCTTTCGCCAGGTGTGAAGATATGTACTTAGAGCTCCATTTGCTACTCGCGAAAGATAATTAACCACAATTTAATACAAAAATTACTAAAACTATCATCAAACCTTGAAAGAATTATAAAAACCCCCAAAAGATTGACATGAATTATTCTTCGGCGTTCGTGGTAAGATCAGGAAAAGCTGTTTAAATAAGAGCCCTGATTAAGAGTCTAAGAATTCTCCAAAAAACGATTTACTCACAAGCACTATACTTCATATGTACACGAATGAATGTACGAAGCTAAGAATGTGTGACATACCTTTCACGTAAATCACATCTTTTATCGCGAATGATGGACGTGAGCATGTGAGCTTGTTCCCGGAGCGTTTCTTGCGTACATGAATGATCGACTTTTTCGTAGAGTACGTCTGGAAGGCGGAAAAAAATTACTGGAATATTTAACAATCTAACATAAAATTTGCAAAAATAAACAAATTCTGTTTATTTCTCGCGAATCAGTAGGCATGCGAATCATCGATGTCTTATTTTTTCAAAGGAAACCGTAAATGTATCTAAATGTGTAGTCATGTATGTAAAATTAAGTAATTGGGGTGTGCAAGCGGAGCTTCTGTTGATGTTTGATTCATTGATTGTGCAGAGAGTTGCAGCTAAGAACGTTGGGTAGGGGAAAGGGGGGACAAAGTAGTTAGTTGAAGCTGAGAACAATATAAAAAAATATGTTGGGCATTCTGAAAACCTATCTTATGCGTTTCGAAAAGATTTTTTTCAGATGCACGATCGTAGAGTGTAACGAGACCAGCATTGCAGCCTAGAAACTTAGCACGGCTAAAACGTTTGAAGGCGTGCTTTCAAAGTTATACATGGATAAATGCGCGAAAGCAAAATGCTCATGCTGCTTCAAATGTATTTTTTCAATGTCAAGGGTGATATTATATTGAAAAAAAGTTGATAAACAGGACTAGGCTCCTAGAAGAAGGGTTTTGGACGGAAATAAGGAAGAATACTCCCGTAAAGTGGAATTGGCGGGGAAAGATGAGTATATCCGAGGAAATCTAAATAAATTTAATTACTATCGCGGTTAATGAATCCAATAATGGCCACAAAAACACCAAAAGATAAATGTGGTAAACGCAGGAAACCTGTAGAAGATGCTCACTCGGCCATGGGCTGTGATAGGATATGTTTCAAGTGGTTTCACTAGAAATGGATAAAGATGACTGAAGAGAGATGCAAGACCATCAAGGAGATATCGGATAATGTTATGTGGATGTGCCCCACGTGCAAGCCGTTACATCAAAAATCCAAGGTGGAACAACTTTTTTTTCTACTGAAAGAACTGGAAAGTATCATTAAAGAATTAAAGATGGATGTCAGTTCTTTAATTGATAAGACGGTAGTTACGCACAAACCAACATATGCACAGGTGATAAAAAACTATACGCTCAGATTTTATGTCCCAGAAAGGGATCATAATTAAGCCAAAAAAGCATACATCATCAGATAAAACGCTTATCGAGTCGAGGATAAGACCGTCAAATTGCAAGATTCCTCTTCAACTCCTACGGCCTATTCACAATGATGCGGCGGTAATTAAAACAACGACAGATTCCAACGCATCTGAGCTGTACTGATTAACTTTGGATACTATGCAGGATCAGTGTAACATTACCGAGACAAAGATGCGTCAACTTAGACTGCTTATAAATGGTCTGAGTAATCAATTCACAAATGAGAAAGTATGAAATGAAATACAGGCGCTAAACCCTGAATTTGAGAATAGAGAATGCTGGATAGACAAAAAACGGATAATGGTTACACATTATTGAGGGAAATGGAAGCATGTATACAAGATTAGCTAACAAACACGTCAAAATTGATTATGGGTCATATTTTGTGAAGGAAGACTTTAACGTTACGAGGTGCTTTAAGTGCCAAAAATATAACCATACGACGTTGAAATCTGTGTGAAATGTGGAGGGAGCCATGAACTCAAGGAATCCATAAGCGCACATGAGAACTATTACAATTGTATGGGTAATAATAAGAATGCTGATCGCTCACACAGAGCAAACTTGTGGGAGTGCCCAGAGTATCAAAGAAGGATTGTAATTGCTAGGAGGAGTACTGATTATAATTTTGCTGGTGATTGATAATCACACAACTCAATCAATCGACAAATTAACTATTTTTTATGACAATATAAAAAGCCTATGACACAAGTTGAGTGATATTCAAATTTATCTGCAGCAAAATACTAAAACGGATCTGATTATACTAAACAAAGTATGGAGCAAAGTATTACAATATTCCGGGATAAAGCTCCGTGTTCCCTAGCAGGCCCGAAAGAGTAGGAGGTTCAGCAATTTTTATAAAAAAGACAATAAATTTCGTGACAAAGAAAGTAATACAGGGTGGGCCAGAAAGAATTGCGAATTTGAAAAAATCATTAAAAAAAACGGAGTACAATTCACATACAAATTTTTATTTCTATAAAAATTGACATCTGGAAAATTCATTTCTTAAAAACAACGTCATCCAGGTGTGCACCATCCCGCTGCAAACATTCTTCGAATCTGACCCTCCAATTGGTAAAAACTCGCTGGCACATTGCACGGGGAATAACTGCCATTTCTTCCCGGATATTGGTCTTCAACTGGTTAATCTTGGCTGGGTTATTGGCGTAGACTCTACTTTTTAGGTATCCCCACAAAAAAAAGTCCGGCGGCGTCAGATCCGGACTTCTAGGAGGCCATGCAATGTCACCTCGGCGCGATATCAGTTTCCCAGCAAACATCTCGTTTACGACCGCCAAAGAGGCATTAGCTGTATGACATGTCGCGCCATCTTGTTGAAACCATGTCACACGATTATAGGCTTCAAATTATTGCAGTTGTGGAAAGAAAAAATCCCTTAACATGGCTATGTATCGGTCAGAATTTACAGTGACAGATTGGCCTTGTTTTTTCGAAGAAGTAGGGTCCGATAATTCCGTTCTTGTTGACCTTGGGCGTCCTGCAGGCTTCTGTTTGAGAGTCGAACCAGTTTCTTCGAACTTTCTGACCCACGATCCAATCACACTTTCTTTCGAACACTGATTTAGGTCATGTAATCCAAACTCACGCCGAAATAAACGCCGAACAATAGCGCACGAATTGTGATTTTTAATAATGTTTAACGCAGAATACACGTTGCGCTCCGGTGAAGTGACCCATCGCGACTAAATTTCCGAGAACCGAGCTACTTAACCCCACCACCCGCGCAGTCCCCTCTCTAAAGCTTCAAACGCAAGAGTGTTTTTAAAATCGTACGCCTTTCTGGCCCACCCTGTATCTGACATACATAATATAATACTAATTGAAATAACCTGAGCAGGTTAAAAACTAAAGATATGGAACTTACTGTAATCCCAATAATCTCAACGTGCAGGACTTCTGCACAGTAAAAGATGCAATAAACTCTACTGAAAAAAATTTAATCACAGCTGCTGACACAAACATAGACGTGATTGCAGAATCTCCAGGATTAAGGATGTACAGGATACTCTGGAAACAAACGGAGCAGTCATTGTCAATAAGGACAAAATTACTCCCCCAACTTCAAGTACCTGCATGGATCCCATAGCAACATATTAGAAAAAAAAGAGTGTGTGTGGAGTACACGCCCAACAAAAGTGAAATATCTGACTTTTGAATGTATATACAGATATATATATATATATATATATATATATATATATATATATATATATATATATATATAAATATATATATACATATATATATATATATATATATATATATATATATATATATATATATATATATGTATATATGTATATATATATATATATATATATATATATACATACATACATATATATATATACATTTATATATATATATACATGTATATGTGTGTATATATATATATATATATATATATATATATATATATATATATATATATATATTGGATAGTCTAAAAAGTGCCAACTAACCATCATGCGTCGTCGCCACTTCTATACATTGTAAATGGATCGCATTGGTGACCGCCAAACCAGCATGCACCTGCCCATGATCCCCAACGACTAACAAACCAACATCTGTCACGACCATTTCAATGCATTGCACATCGGCAGCATTGGCCCTAGGGCCAAGAACGGCTACCGCCGTCCCATCATGCATTCACTCATGCTCATCAACAACCTACTAACCATCATTCGTCGTAGCCACTTCAGTATATTTCACATCGGTGGCATCAGTGCCAACACAAAGAACGGCTTCCGTCAGACTATCATGTATTTGCCCATGAACTCTACCAACTCACAAACCATCACCTGTCGTTGCTATTTTTATACATTGCGCATGAGTGTTATCGATACTAGGAGAAAGAATGGCTATCGCGGAACCACCATGCATTCACCCATGACCCCCAAACAGCCAGCAATGACCATTTGTCGTCGCCACTTCAATATATTGCTCATCGGCAGCATCGGTACTAGGAGAAAGGATGGTGACCGCGGAACCACCGTGCATTCGCCCATGATTCCCAAATACCTACCAAACACCACCCATTTTCACCACTTATAAACATCGCACATCAGCGGCACCGCTACTAGGACCAAGCACGGGTACCACCGTACCATCATCCAATCGCCCATGGTCCGCAAATACCTACCAATGAGCATTCATCGTCGTCACTTCAGTAAATTGCACATTGGTGGCATCGGAGCCAAAACCAAGGACAGCTATCGACAAACCATCATGCATTTGCTCAGGATTATCCTCCAACTATCATCCGTTGTCACCACTTCAATGCATTGCACACCGGAGGTAGCAGTGCTAGGACCAAAGAGGTCTATTGCGGAAACACCATGCATTCGCCAGTCACTATGCCAATCGCTATTAACAACCAAGCAACCATCGCCTGTCTTCGTCACTTCAATATATTGCGCATCACTGGCACTGTCGCTAGGAGCATGCACAGATACTGCCAAACTACCATGGATTCAGTCATGGCCCTCAAATACCCACTTACGAACATCCGTCGTCACGATTTCAATATACTGCACATCAACGACATTGGTGCTAGAACCAAGCGCGGGTATCATCAAACCACCATGCATTCGTTCACGTTCCGCAAATACCGACCAACAACCAGCCTTTGTCGCGACTTCAATCCACTGCATATCGGCGGCACCGATGCTTGATGCTTCTAGCACCTCCAACGAAGTGAACTCCTACCCGACCCTCATTCATTCTCTTCTCATCACAATGCATAGCATGGCCACTAGCCGCCGCCACCAAACGTGCATACTAGGTAACCACCAACTAACCGAACAGACTACCCTAGTATTTCCAATAAGGTTTCGGTCGGAATGCGCTAATTTAGTCGGAAATATATATCCCACTGAAAACAATTGTCGCGTGAAAGTCGTTTTGCTGTGCGCCCGGAGTGTAAATGGTTCTGCTTTTTCGTTACATCTGAAAAATTTTAACCACTCAGTAAAGAAGTTTCACTTCAAAAATTGCTGAAAACATTAAATTCACATTCGAAGACTGGCCGAAGTTAGATCATCGTGTTTTGAAAATTGTCGTAACCTACTCACAAAATATTCAGATACTTGGACAAGGATCGTTTGAAAGCGAAATTTCAACAGTTGCTAACAAACCGAAAACCTGAAAACTTAATGAAGCTCAAAAATATGATTACGGAATCCAAGCATGACTCTACTATTGAAAAGAAAGATCAGATGTCGACAAAATACATGGATAACAAAGAAAATTGTCGAGGCTAGTATTAACAAAAGAAAGACTTATAAAAAATACAAAAAGAACGCTGAAGATCACGCAAATAAATATCAGTTTAACCAAGCCTTAAAAGAATCAAAACGTCTCTCAAAAGAAGCTAAATTTTCACATTACTTGAGAAAATTGGAAACAGCGTTGTTGTTGTATGAAAGTATGCAGCAAAAGAGACTAAACTTCGAAACTCCGCAGATACAATCGTTGGGTGAAATATTGGCGAGGCTGGCTGCAAAAGACGGCTTCACCATAAATGGAATCTCAAAAAGTGAATTCATTCATGATTCACTTTCTGCTAAAGGATATAAACTGCCCATGTACTCGTATGTTAATGATGTCATGAATCTAATACTAAAATACTATGAGGATAAGGAAAAAGAAATGATAAAAGAACTTTCAGGTATTTGTTCTTCAGGTAACCGGCTAAGTGTGAGTATTGATGAGTGGACAAGCATACGTAACAAACGCTATTTTAGTGTTATTTGTCATAGTACAAAAACAACACATTATAATTTGGGGTTAGTCTATATACCCGTTAAATGTGGGACCGTTGAAGTAAGACAAATAGTGGAGGAACGCTTGAAACATTTTGAAGTGAAATTTGAGAGTGATGTTGTTGCCGTAACAACCGATGGGCCAAACTCAATGAAAAAATTTGGCAGAGAAAGCCCCTGTGAAATAGTTCTATGTGTAAATCATGCCATCCATTTAGCTATTCTTGACACATTTTGCAAAAAACAGTCAGAAGTTACAGCTGCTAAGAATATTGCATATCGATGACGAACACAGCAGCTCCGATGAACATAGCAGCTCCGCTGAAACCAGCAGCACTGATAGCGATGATGAATCTTATATATCTAATGAAGAACCTAGACCGCAAATAATTGATAACATAAACAATGAAATGACTGAGACCCGATCGATTATAGGACATTTCACAAAAAGGCCTCTAAAATCAATCACACTGCAGCAACATGTTGTATCCGAATTCGGAGTAGAACTAGTTTTGTTACTCGATGTCAGAACTAGATGGAATTCAATGCTGACAATGATTGAACGTTTCTTGAAATTAAAAAATGCATTAAGAAAATTATTGATAGATTTAGATAGCTCACAAAAATTGAATGAAGATAACATTACTGTCCTGCAAAAACTGCAGATGATACTTACACCAACAAAACTTGCAGTAGAGGCGTTGAGTAGGTAAGATGCCAATTTATTGACTGCAGAGACTAAAATAGTCGTATTGCGAAAAAATTGGAAAATATCAATGATCTTTTGGCCCTCAAATTAGTAGATTCACTTAGTTTAAAATATAAGAGCGCTGTAATACGTCTCTAATATCGCTGCTAAAATACTTGAACAGCCCTGACGATTTCATGCATTTTAAAAGTAGCTACTTCATCGATAACAATAATACATTTTTGATCGGATACGCTGAAAGAGAATATAATCGTTTAAACCCTGCCATCACAACTTTGACCAAAAATGAGTCAGGAGTGGTAGAAGAAGTAAGCCTCTCAGAACCTGAACCCGAAAGCTTCGAAATTCAATTAGAAAAAGCAATTAAAGGCATTTCAATAAATGAAGAGGCAAGTCCAGTGGCACTGTCAAAATCTATAGTAAAGAAAGAACTCTTACTTTTGGAACAGACTGGGAAGAGGTCACTAGTTAAGCTTATTTCAACTGAAAATGAAAGAGTGTTTTCAATTTCAGGGAATATAGTTAATAAAATAAGAAACCGGCTGTCTGTTTTATAATTAATTTGATACTTTTATTTGAGAGGAAAACCAATGAATTTGTTGACGTTATTGGAACTAAATCATATGAGAAAACGAAAGTTAATGTTAATTTTTCGATAACCTGAGAAGCCTCGAGAAATGAGCCTCGAGAATTCTCGAAACCCGAGAAATTAAAAAACTCGAGAAATCTTGAACCCTAGTACTAGTTCTCATTGAGCCATCACTCTTTTTAGATACACACCGGTGATGGCGACCACCATGCTTAGAGGTGAGAGAGTTATTTTTAATTTTCCTACTTATGCGAACTCAATATGGCCCGATGAGAATCACTACACATGTTGAAACCACTTTCTTCTAACATTTTTCTTCTCTAATAATTTTTCAGAAAAAAATATTAAATAATATGCAACTCATTCATGTAGCTACAAAGAACTTCATAAGTAATTCGCTAAACTACTTTTCTTCAGCAATTGGTGAAAAAATAGCCAAGGAGCTTGGTAACAAGCCCATCTTTCATATTCATCAAACGACTAAAAGAGAAGTATTAGATACAATCGAAGTTTTGAAAATGAATGCAGCACAAGATATTGACAACATCACCACACATGAAATGATTCCATTTAAAAAACTGATACTGCTTCCTTCAAGAGGTGCAGAGGGAGTACTCAATGGATATGTGTTCTCTCCCTTTGTTGGTTTTTTCTAGGGTTCCATTTTCGGTCCCCTCTTATTTATTCTCTATGTCAATCATCTTCCGTCAGTCATTACCATAGTATACTCAACTAGTAACCACACTCCATCAACCCTCCGGAAAAATTCGAACACAAGCCGAACAGCGAGCCATAAATCTTCGGTAGCAGGTAGATGGTAAACGCTGATGCGAGGAATGGCGCGAATATAAACATATGCTTCGATGAGAGATTTCAGGGCTACCAGAGTTAAAAAATCAATAACATTGCAGAAAAACAAATTCGTTCCATGCAATCTTTTAGTTTTTTATTAGGACTTGGCAGCACTCATATGTTCGGAAATGCGTAAAAGAACACGTGCGTCGGAAATTTTATTTGCATTTGCGCCAAACATGGGATCAGCTGTTATGCCCCGGATCAGCTGACGTGCCCCTGGGAAAATTCAAAAAGTGTGCAACACAGGGTAAATGAAAAGTGTGGCTACTATTTGAGTATACTATGGTCATTACTGCTCCCTGCCTTATGTATGCAGATGACGTTAAAGCCTTAAAGATTATGAAATGATCCATGGATCATGATCGTTTGCAGGCTGACCTGCAATCTTTGCCTTACTGACATTAACCAGCTATCTTTAAATATTTCTAAGTGTATCCATGTCCTTTTCACTCCGGAATCCAAAACTATTTCCTTTTAATTTTCTATTGATACGTTTTTTAGCACAGCGATACTTTTTAAAGGTTTAGGTGTCACTTTTGACTCTAAATTAAAATTATATATTCATATATTAGGCAATGTTTCAAGGGCTTCGAGGATTACAGGTTTTATCTTATTTCATTCCTTTATTTTTTCTGACCCATTCACTCAATCGAGTAGGTATAAACGCTGCCAAAAGTGAACAGTGTGCTGACATTTTTTGGTAACTTGATAAGTTTCAATTCTTATTTTTTCAAGTAGCCCTGCTCGATGGAATGTATTAAAGCAAAACAATCCTTTGTCTCTTCATAATCTCTCAGAAACAAGATGGAATGAACGGATACACGCTGTAAGACCACTAGTTGAACACTACACAGGTGTCTCGAAAGTGTTCGATTTAATTACAGAAAATTCGATGAAATCAAATCTAAATTCAAGTGCATTGAACACGGTTGTGGTATTAAAGAAGTACTTCAACACATTCAAAGAATTAGTGACAAGAGCGTTTTGGCATAAAGTGTTTGCTTGTATTGATGAAATAAATGAAACTACAAATGTTCGTGATTCTTGTGGTAATGATATTTTAGAAGCAAAAAAATGTTCTACGGGCGTGGGATCCTTACGTCCGCAGAATAAATGTTTGCTTCTAAAATCTGCGAATTCCGTAAAACAGTGAAGTCTAGGAATAAGTAATAGAACAGATAGACCCAGCAATGACACAAATACCAGTATGAGCTAAGAAGGATCCTCGCAAGAAGTTTATTCAAAGTTTCGATCATCCACCCTGTGTTGGAGCACATAATAGCTGAAAGCAGAAACAAGATTTCATGCTGTTATAAAATATGTGACCTGTTTGCACCAGTATTGAGTTTTTTTATGGTTGGGAGGTGTATTCTATTGACGCACTGAGCATGAGGCTCCTATGCTCACGAGTGACTGGACTATTCACTCAATACCTCACCTTTCAACCTGAGAACCTAGCTTAGAACCGTATGAAGCACTAATTCAGGTCAAGTCTTTTTTCCTATGCCGTAAGGCATCTTCAAGCTGGAGGATTTCTCCTCCAGCGGTAGTGGAGGGAAGAAGAGGAATTGCCAGACAAGCGATCCCACAGCCTCAAGGCCTCCAGCTGCTGTGAGTCCTTTTTATCTTTCAGGACTGCCTGAAAATAATTTGACACATTTTTCCATTTGTCTCAAGCATCACCCCGTCTATACTATCTTGGCTGAGCTCTACCCCCATCCCGTCTTTGATATACCAAAAAAGTGTGGCAGGCAATGTCTTCTTCTTCTGGGCAAAACCGATAGTTGGAGAATCGTGACTTATCAGTCCTATGCAGGTAGAACTGAAAACATCCATGCCCATCCAAAAGCTGTATTAGATAGAAGTCAATCGCACCAAACATTCGTTTTGGCCACGGCCTCAGATCTGGGATGAGCCGTATTTTTATTTTGTTAAGGTTTTGCTTTGACCATTGACTCCAAATAACCGCCGCATAATTGTCTTCCTCATTCTTCTGTTTGAAAATAATGTATTTTGTCTTTGTAGTATTCAATGTTAGCTTGTTTCCTATAAGCCATGATATCTTTTTAGACCCTCGTTGACGATATTCTCCATGGTAATTTCATCATGTCCTGCATAAAGAAGTACAGTATCATCAGCATATAATTTGTGGTGACCTTTCAGTCTATATATGATCAAATTATTAGTATATAGCAAAAACAGGATTGGACCATGTATGGATACTTGAGGAGCCCCCGATTTTATTGGTGCTAGATTGTTCAAGACGTTACTAACTGATTTTCTTTGGAATCTGCCTTCCAAATAACTTTTAAAAAGTTGTTTTGGTTTGCCTTAATAACATACGATTCAAGTTTTTGAAGCAACAGGCCATGATCAATCGTATCAAAAGCCTTCTTCCGGTTCACAAAAATTGCAATAACATACGAGTAATCTCCTTTATCAAGACTTTCATTGATATAACGTAAGACAGAAAGTAACGCATCGAAGGTACCCTTGTTCTTTTGAAAGCCAAAATGCTTCGGAATAATGATGGAATTGTCCGTTAAGAAAGATTTTAAACGTTTATTTACAAGCTTTTTCGAATATTTTACTATAGGTTGTCAAAAGTGCAACAGGGTGGTAATTATTCGGGTGCAGATGATCTTCGCCTTTGAATATTGGAATTGTTTTTGCCAATTTCTCTACGTTCGGAAATTTTCCATTTCTAATATGCTCGTTTATAAAATTTCCCAGTAGTTCAGCTACCTCCTCTTTGACTAGAATACTTTCATGTGTGTTGATGTTGTCAATACCAGATGCTGGATTTATTTTCAAATCTTCAATTCTAGATAATACTTGTCTTTTACTCATTTGATGAATATGAAAGAGGGACTCAGGTGAGTTATTTGTGCTATTAAAATAGCAAGTTGACTTGTCACCAAGCCCTTCGGTAATTTTTAGTAGTTTAGCGAGTTTGCTGTTCCACATATGCGAGCTGCATTATTAGAGCCCATGCACCTTTTACTTCATTTATTATTTTCGATATTTCATGCGGGTTGTCCGCCGCTGTTTCCAATCTTCTGGAGGTATATGAAAATTTAGCTTCTTTTATGCGACATTTTGATTCTTTTAAGGCTTGGTTATACCGATATTTAAATGCGTGATCTTCAGCTTTGGTACAAAGGTTCAATGATGTTTGTGATGAATCTCACAATATAAAATCCAATGTCGGTACAGCTGAAACAAAATGGCGGCTGCTCAAAGGTCGAAAAACGTACAAAATTTCAACAGATGTACATGAAACTTGGTAGTTTGATAAAAACTGTAAGTATTTAAAAAATTATGTAAAAAAATTGGACGTCAGGTCGCAAAAAACAAAATGGTGGCCAGTTGAAACTCAAAACTTCAAAGTTGCAATTTTGATCCAACGTCTATAAAACCTCGTTTTGGAAATTCCTTAGATCTAGAGATTTTGACATTTTGATTATCATGCATGTGCAAATTTCAAACTGGCGGCGATTTAATTATGCGTTTTTTTTACGTTTTTGTGGCCCTCTAGCGGTCACATTTTCCAACGGATTTTGATGAAACTTGAGATTTTGGATCTCTGTACTAAGTTCTTGTATTATGTAAAAAAATTATTACAATCGAATGAAAGATAAAGAAGTCGAAATCTTAAAACTTAATATTTTTAGCTGCAATTTTCACTAAAAATTGAATACTTTTGCACTGTCTAGAGTGAAACTCCGATTTGAATAAGATTCGGCACATTCATTGATGAGGTCGTAGCACACAAAGATTTAAAATGATCCAAAATCAAATGCAGGCATTCAAAATGGCGGCCGCCAAAGGTCAAAAGGCAAGTGAAATTCGCTATTTTAGTATATAATATTTTTTTCATGGAAACGTTTTCAATGACTTAACTTGGAAGTATTTATAAAGCAGGCCATTTTTAAGATATTGTAAAATATTTTTAACGATACACTAAAAAATTATAAAATCGCAACTTGTCCGTTTGTTCGCAAACCACATGAGCTAGAATGAAGAAATTTTCTACGTAGGTCAAAAGTGGTGCCTCTCGAAATTCGCAGTGCAGGAAAATATTTTAAGGTGTTTAAGGGGGTCGCCCCATACAGGGGGTGGCTTAAAATTTTTTTTTATTTGCCTCTAGCAGCCAAGTTTCTCAACAGATTCCGATGAAACTTGAAATTATAAGTTATTAAGGCAAGTTAATTTAATTTAATTATGCAAATCGGATGACAAATAAAAAAGTCGAAAATTTACAGCTTAATATTTTTAGCAGTCTTTAAATGCGAACGTCGGCAAATTCTTTTTATGTTAATAAGTGCTACGAAAATTGCAGTAAAAGTCGAGTAGTAGGCTAGCCAAATTATTTTTCGAACCCTCACGCTACATACTAGAAATTTACCTTTCCGGCTGCTGCTGCCAACGATGATTTTTTTTCAATGGTAGAGTCATGCTTGGACGCTGTAATCAATTTTTGAGCTCCATTTGGTTTTGAGGTTTTCAGTTTGTTAGCATTGGCTCATTGATTCGTCCAGTCACTGTCATAAGGCATGGTGGAAATTTTAAAGTTTTAAAGTCAAAATCTCCTAACAAAGTCAACACTCTTGAGCGAGCTTCCTGATTATCAGGCATTTATTTGGTGGCAACAGGATGTTGATTTTGTAGGCACGTGATACGTCAGTCTTCCACATTATCATCGTTAGCCGTATTGAGCCTGGCAAACATTTTACTTGCAGAATTTCCAAGGTTAGGAAAACATTTCGCATCAAGTTACTACATCTCTACTGAAAACCGATGAACAAAAATATCAATCTATTAAAGCCGCACTTCCAATCAACGAATGTAGATATCTGCGATTGAGGATCGATATTATCTTTAGCTGATTTGTACAAATATAATAACACAAAGCGGATTGAAATGAACTAGAGCTACGCCATTCAAATAGCATGCGATCACAAAACCCAAGGTTTTAAGGGTTTTGTAAAATAATTTAACAATACTCTACTAAAATCGTAACCCATCTGTCCGTAAGTTTCTGCTTCACAGCAAGTTTTCTCACAGACTACATAAGGTAGAAACAAAAAATTTGGAGTGTAGATAAAAAGTGACGCTTCTTCCAATGTTTCAATATAAAAAATTGAAGAAGATATTTAAGAAAGATCTCTTCATGTAGGGACTTGACACTTAAAATAAACTTTTCCCCAAATATAAAATTGCAAAGAGTGCTAGAAATGAAATATCTTGTGTAATGAATTTCGAAATGTCCGTGTAGGACACGGGTGCCGATGGTCTGGCACAAGTGTCAGCGAGCTAAAACAACACCGAGCTCAGCTAACTAGCTTCGCTTAACGACCGCGTACGCGTGCTTGACGACTAGCATTTGCGGGATCATATGAGGCGGGTTCTTGTCGAGCCACGAAGCTACACTACAAAATACTTATCACGCGTACTCTACTCTACAAGACGCACCGATCAATATTTATTGTCTTTAGAAAAGTTCTATTAGGTGTCAATTAATCTACTCTACAGAAATTCAATATTGTTTTGCCTCGTTAAAGTTAGCGGACACGGAGGCTTGAGACAAACGCAAACATCACACAAAAAGCAACCGTTACTTTCACAGAAGAAGTTCGTTGCATTACAAGGGGAATGTCAAACCTAAAGATGTTAAAGCGGCTGAAGTGAATCACTCATCTCTGCGTAAAGGATGGAAACTTGACGGATGCAGTTTACTTTACACTAGTAAAACAACAAACTAAGCAGTTTCGACGGGGTGACCACCTTTTCTCTTCAGGAGCAGCCACTCCTGATCACCACAGGGCTGCTCGACTGTTTATGTTTATTACACTTGGTCTTATCGTATATCATTGTTTGACATGGTTGCCAAACATAAATAATTTGAGGAGGCAACTAACAGTAATGATAGGAACGTTGAGAAGGTATGGAGATTTTCTAATGCACATAAAGAAACTTGTATTAAATCCATTTGTACTGACAAAGCTACATTATGCAGTGGTCATTTGGAGTCACGTTATGCAGTGGTCATTTGGAGCAAAACCTTTATATTATATCCAGGATGCAAATATTCTAAATCTTCCGATTCTCACTCCAACAAGACTAGTGCATCAACGGACCAATTCATTCACTTTCAGTCAAATCATTACTATAGAGAAAGCTAAGTTAACGTCAAATGTCTAAATTCCAGTGAATTGGAACAAAACCCCTTTATAACAGTATCACAAATAAATCCATATAATTTAGGGAATGCAAACAATTTTGTAGTACCTTATGACAGAACTGATCAACAGAAGTGCGATGCAACAAATGATACTCTGCGCTTGTATAACAATCTCCCAGAAAATGTGAAAAGCGCAAACTCATTATTGGTTTTTAAAAAAGACTGAAGGAACATCTGAGAAATTCAAATTAGTGATAAATCCTGAGGAAATTTTGTGTCCTGAAAATTTAATAATAATTGAGCAATAAGCAGCTAAGTTACAGCCAATTGAATATTTAACAACTATAACAACATTAACACGTGATACTTGGGAGATACACGTTCGCAACGGACCTAGACATTACAAATATGTAGGAATTTTGATTAAAAATTTAGAAATGGTTTGTAATATTGATGTGTTATTATGACTGATTAAGCAACGGGGTCAAAACACTTGAAACAAAATAGTGTCGAGTTTAAAATCATAATAACCATAAAAATTTTTCGAACTCAATTTATGGAATCTGTATATTAGTTAATTTTTGGTATGCAGAATATATAGTTTGATTTACTAATTGTTTTGCAATACCCTTCTGGCAGGAGCACTCTCCTGTTACTTCAACTTGTTTCTGAGAACTGTTCATGAACTGAACTGGACTAGTAAAAAAAGAGTACTTCACAGCATTTTGTGTGCCCGCTTATACCGATGTTTTAACATTGCTTGGGAGGCACACGTAGGAATCGACGACGTGTAAAGTGCAGATTGCACGAGCGTTGTCCGACGATGAAGGAGTGATGGAGAGAGTTGTAGGGAATGGAGGTGTTAGAAAAAAGCCCTGGTTTGTCGGGAAGTGCATGATCATTAGTCCACGTAGAGTAGTAGTTCGAATGCCCACTTCGTAATCCAAAGGTCCCTGGTTCGAACCCCATTGGTGACAACGAGATTTGTTTCGAGTGATTTTTTGCACTATACTATACTGATTATACTGACTATACTGGTTTGAAATCAAGACCAAAATGGTATGAGTATATCACCTTCGATTGAGATAATGAGATACTCTAACTATCTCTAAGCGAAGGCCCAAAAGGGGCTTCAGTGTTAAAGCAAGCAGACACGATCATTCAGAATAAGATGAAAATTTGTTGTTAAAGGTCATGATAAGTGCAGATTTATGGGGTTACGAATGATACAAAAAAAATTCTGAATCGCTGTTCTTATTCCAGTCTTTTAAACTTTATATTCTGTTCCTCCTGAATTTCTAAAGGGAAACGAAGAAATCTCATGGATTGGCTACAAATCGTTTTTGATTGGAGTATACTTAAGCATATCCAACCTGTTTTCAGTGTAATTATAACAGTAATTATCGTCAATGTTCCTTCAAGTATAGGTCACTCCGAATGAGTAAAAAATTGCAACGACAAACCACTCGGTCCCGCGTAGAATTGAACTCATTGATGTAAGAATATCTCGATGAATGGATCGTTTCTATTGAAATCAATTCTCTGGAATAGAGAAAATATCTCATTGAACTTTATCAAATATTTGTAGCTCCGTATACAAGCTATGTCACCATTTAAAGTTCCCAAGTCGATGGCTTTTCTTTACCTTTTTAATGGTACGAGTATAATTATTCGATTTCAAAGAATGCATTAACATCTAATAATTTTATATATAGTTTGCCTACCCGCTAGCAGCACTCTGCTCCCCTATTCGACTTTGTCGACAATGAGGTGTTTTATTGTGCTTCAATATTGATCACACTCTCGTATACTGTTAATGATATGCATGTGCTACACATTGTCGGTACGGATAAGTAAATGATCTAATCTATATTTACTTTTTTTGCAGCCCACCATCAAATTTTATAAATTTGCGCCGTTATCGCGTGCCTCCTTATTACTTAGTGATTTTTTGAAGTGTGCCGATCTCGATTGGACTAAAAAATATATCCTGCAGTGAAAATGGTGATTCTTGTTCAAATATATTTTTCATTTAAATGGAGCATTAATATTGATTTTCTGTTAATAGGTCGGGAAATCACGCGTATTGTTTATAGTTATAGTGCTAATAGCTCTTAAAGGTGTTTCCGGTAACCCAATTACAACAGTTGCAAATGAAATAGAGGATACAACATCAGGTTAGCATTTTGATTGATTTCTTCCTTGAAAAAAAGCGGAATATCATGCGAATCGTAGTGATAGTGAATATAAACTTTGCGATATCCTCAAGAAAGGGAACAAATAACTGTTTTGTTAAATAATTCACAGCGCCACAAGAATCATCATGTTTGAAGTTATTACATGCTCTGTTGAAAAATCATCCTGACGCAACTCCTGGTCCTGATGACATTTTAAGCAGTTCAGCAGAATCAGCAGATCCTAAAAAGGTGCAAAGTTTACTGAGAAATACGGGACCGCTTTTCACTGCACATTCCGCTGCCATGCATCCTAAATCCATTCCAATATATATCAACACATATTCAGATAACTCACCAGTGCACGTAGCTAAAGAGACAAATGGAGCTTTTTCGATACATATTTCCACGAAGATTGATTTTGGAGGAAGTACGTCGTTGTTGCATGTTCCACAGGGTTCAGTTTTAGGGCCGCTAGTGTTGAACAATAATATTCAGTTCCAACTTGCCGAAAGTGAAAAGCCCCAACCTCCAAAAGAGGATCATTATTATCAATATACTGATGACGAGGATTATTATGTTGACGAGGGATCTGGAAACCACCATGTCAAAACGACTGTGGCGCCAACTACTGCAGAAACGACCGAAAGTGGCAGTACTACCACCATGGATATATAGATCTCTTACATTTCACTAGATATAAGAATATTGTTATTAGTGCTTCCTCAGGGTATCAATGAATAAAGATCTTTATTTTATTTTAAGAAAAATTGTTTTTAGAGAGAATTTTTTCAGGTAATCGGATTAGAACCGATCTACCTGTAAACAGATATTTAGTGCTTTAAGTGATGTCAAATCTTTTAAGGGAGTTTAAATTTGGTATATATTAAAGGACAAATCATTGTTGTTTGTTTTCATGAAACCCAGCGCAAATATTATCTGAAGTTTTATATTTGAAATTTTCAACCATTTCCTTTTAACTTCGCATACTGCACTTGTTTTAGAACTATATTATTAGAAATAATGCTTTGCTTTGTTCCCAGCCAAATTAGTCTGTCTTACCAAAATGATAATGATGTCGACGACCTCTCAAGTCCGCATCAACAGCCAACTCACCGATGCCTTTGACACAAATATCGGACTAAAGCAGGGAGGTCGGCTAGCCCTATTGCTTTTCAATTTGGCTCTGGAGTACGTCATAAGGAAGCTACCTGTCGATACGCGAGGTACATTACTATACAAGTCGAGCTAAGTAGTAGCCTATGCAGATGACATCAACATTTTGTCACGGTCATTAACAACTGCCAAAGAACTCTTCCTGAAACTCGACAGCGAAGCGAAACTAGTAGGGCTACAAACCAATGAAAATAAAGCAAAGTTCATGATGCAGTCGAGGAAAATACCTCAAATATACAAAATATCACACTTGGCGAATACAGTATCAATATTGTGTATTTGTGCGCTAAAATAACGAAAACGGGCAATAAAATAGACGAAAAACGCCGAAGAATACAGCTCGCAAATAAAATGATTTATTCAGTATTGACGATCTTGAAAATCAGCTACATACTATACATAGGAAAACAAAACTCCAAGTATACAAATCTGTGATAAGACCTGTGTTATGCTATGGGTGTGAAACATGGACCCTACCCCCAGCATCCGCAAATATATTGAACGCCTTTGAGCGACGAGTCCTGAGACGAATAATCGGAGCGAAGCTAGATGGGTACCAATGGCAAACTCGATACAACCATGAGCTGTGTGCAATTCTTGATGAACCGGAGGTCTCAACGATTATAAAACTGCAGAAGCTGCAATGGGCTGGACACATGAATCGTATAGACGAACAACGGATGCCTAAGAAGGTATTCGTTGGGAGAACTGAAGGCCGTAGGACAGTGGGGAAACCGAGGAAATGCTGGTCTGACTCGGTCGACGAAGACAGTTCATCGCTGCTCGGATCTCAGAATTGGAGGACGCGGTTAATGGACCGAGACAGTTGGAGGCGCTGTTTGCAGGAAGCGAAGGCCCGAAAGGGACTGTAGTGCTAAGAAGAAGAAGATATTATGAGAACTTATAAATATTTATTTATAAATATATATTTACAAATTTCTATATAAGATATACATATTTGATGTTTGCTTTTACTTATGTAATGAGCTATGAAACAATTTTCATTCACTATTACTTTCATTATGAGTTATGAAAAAAAATGCAAGGACCATTGCTTTACCATTTTCCATTAATCATCACTTTCTTTACGGTTCAGAGGCGTTTGCGATCGGATGAGTGGCAGATGGTTGGAATGCTGGCATCAAGCATTACCTCCAATTTTCATAATATATCTCTGGAGGAATGTAGTTATTAACCCGAAGACATTTTGACAGGTAAGGCTAATTAACCATTTAACAGTGGTGATCTGAACTGAAAAATTAGATCTTGAATCATGGAGATTCCTGATGGTAAGAGTTGTGCAGGAAGGAGGAGAAGAAGAACAAGGAATATCCAGTAAAGCGTTGATGCGAGTTTTGATGCAAAAAAACTTCGTTACAATTGTTTGTCATTCTTTGATCAAAAGTCACCCAAGTTAGGAGAAACTTAATTAAAACAGAGGCAGGAATCAACAAATTAGGAATAACAAACAATTGAAGTTCAGAGGACCCAGGAGATCCAATTCAAATGTTGAATGACTAAGCACTATGCTGAAAAGAAAGGGTAAGCTACGAGTGAGAGAAGAAAGAATAAACCAAAAAGAAGAAGAAGTAAGAAGAGAAGTCAAAAAGAAAAACAAGCGATTGGAACAAATCAAGAAAATCGTAGCTCACAGAAGCTGTAAGAGTAACTGTGGACCACATCTCTTCTGAAAATGTAAAAGCGCCAATATTTGATGGGCTAATGGCTGTAGAAATCTTTAAAACCAAGTTTGAAACAGGCCTTAAGACTGACTAGTAGAATGAGCATGAGCAGATAATTGCATTGATTTTTGTTCTAAGGGTCCTAGTAGCCGAGACTCTGAAGCTGCGATTAATGCACTTCATATGTGATCATGTTCTAGTTTGTCCAGAAAGCCTGAGATGGATTGGAAGAACTATATATCGAATAGAAAAATTTATCAAACTGCTTAAGTGATGAGAGTCGATATCTTCATACTGAAGCTACTTCAGAATCATATCGCGAGATCTGCAACTGTGAGTGGAAATCACTGGCTTTCACAGCGGTTCCACCCTACAGACGAGTATATTGTGAATCGTCTCGCTACTGGCTTCGTTCCTCCAGAAGTATTCATGTATTTGGACATGAATCGATCTGACGGCGTCTCAATTATACGAGAGTAGTCCCAAAAGTACCCGACCTGACTCATGAATACAGGTAGTTTTAAAAAAATAATTACTGCCATTGACAATGCCACCTTTCAACAACTTAATGTGAAAAAATCATAACGGTACGTTTATTATTATTTTTTTACAGACATCCAAAGTGAACGCTCTCAGTGAATTTGTAAATATCGAAAAAATCGGGTATCGTTATGTGACACAATACTTTTATTTGAAAGGTCTAAGTCCAACCGATATCAAAGCCGAGTTGGATTCTACTTTGGGGAAGTCTGCTCCTTCTTTTACAACGGTCAAATATTGGGTAGCTGAGTTTAAGCGAGGTCATACGAGGTGCCAAAATGAACACCGCAGTGGTCGGCCATATGAGATCACTACGTCAGAAAATGTGACGGAAATCCACAAAATGGTATTGGATGACCGTCGACTAATAGTGCGCAAGATAGCAGACATGGCAGGCATTTCAAAAAGTGCTATGCATTGTATTTTGACCGAAAATTTCGACATAAGAAAGCTGTGCGCAAGATGGGTGCCGCCGTTGCTCACAATGGAGCACAAACAGCAACGTGAGGATGTTTCCATCGAGTGTTTGACAATGTTTCGCAGCAATAAAGCCGAGTCATTGCGTCGATTCATAGCGATGGACGAAACATGGGTCCATTATTTTACACCTGAGACCAAGGAGCAGACGAAGCAGTGGACTGAACCGGAAGAACCGGCTCCAAAGAAAGCAAAGACAGTTCAGTCAGCTGGCACCGTCATGGCATCCGTTTTCTGTGATGCGCGTGGAATAATATTTATTGATTATCTCGAAAAGGAAACAAGTTGAGTAGGCAGGAGAGTGCTCCTAACAGAATGCCTTTGTAAACATCCTATCGTTAGAAACAAGTTTTCCAATAGCGTAAATCGATAACTCGAATGATTTATCCAATACTTGGATATGAAATCGTTCAAATTTATGCTAAAGATGCACAGTTTCTTGCATAGCTTAAATGATTGTTCTGAATGTTCAGCCAATTGAACATATTCAAGTTAAACACTATTCCTTAATTTTTCATGAAAAATGAAAGAAAATAAAAGTGCTCAGGTCAATTTGAAATATGTATGAACCATAAACACGTGTTATTGTTGTTGTAATTCCATACAATTGAAATCGCTATAACTAACTTGATTATGATTCGATCTCAACTAAATTTTGTGAACGTACTTCTCTTATATCAGGTACCGTTTTGATTTTATGGGCGAAAATGTGAAATCTACAAATCATACTGTTATTAAAAAAGTTGAGTGAATTTCGATTTCTAAGGTATTTGTAGCCCTTGTACTCATAAAGGTCCACATTCGTGACAGCTTTCAGATTTTTCGGCGCCAAGGTGTCCAATCGCGAGGGGGAGGGGACACAAATTTTGGGTACATTTTGCCTTCCCCTGGACCCCTAATTCATAAAATGAAGATCATTTTATTTCAGATTCCAAAAGTTCTAATCAAGTCCTTTCATTTAATACCCCACTTGACTACCTTGGGTTAAAAAATTTTTTTAAGGGTTCATTCGTTATTAGGGGGGTCCCCACTTAAAGATTTTATAAATTTTTGGTAAGACCTTAACTTTTGCGAGACTAGCATTTCTGACCTTTTAACAAAGTTTGCGCATTCTAGCTTCTATAGTTTCTGAGGAAACTAGCTGTGACGCTTGTAATGAATCATGCGACGCGCTGGTGACCACTACCAACACACTTTGCTGCTAGGTGGCCATTTGTAATGATTTTACGTCTACGCTCATAAATTAGTTTTACATTCTACTCGCATGGAGTTTCACCTAGGGCATGTGTTTTCTTCCATTTTCATCTAACCCTACTTTATAATTTAATGAATTGGGTTTTCTTAGTTTAGATATAGGTAGTTTGTTAATCTACGTCTCCCAAATATTGTTTCTTTTACTACTTTACATACCTATTTGGCTATGGTTTTCATCAGAATGCTTTTACGACCATTCCAATGCTAACCCAAAGCGCCATCCAGCATTTTACGAAATTGCGTCCTCTTACCCCGGTAGCATGGCAAAGATCAATCATGCAGAAGCTAGTAAGCATTCAAGCTTCATCGTGATTGTTCTCAATCACATAACCTTAACACGATTCTTGGGATAGATAAGACAGTGTTTGCATAACGAATCGTCAATGCTGACTTGAGACACTCTAGGGTTGAATCCTTATTGCAATTGTGGCAGACATGTGTCGAGCGTATGAATTTCCAATGACGGATTGGCGAAAGCATCACATATATATCGCCTTTTTATACACGACCACTTGCAAAATGGCTAAGCATTAGCGGCGGACTGATTTTATCGGTCTAGCGAGAATTAAGAACTAAGTTACATCACCAGTTACCCTCGTCCAAAAGCATATTTACCTGAAATGTTTACGTTTGGGTTTAGGTTGTGACACAGAATCTTCACTTTATCCACAAAACTCACAATAGAATTTGCACACTACAATCCCGCTGCGATAAAAGCAATTCCCTTCGATGGCACTCGCTACCCACACACATGGTAGGGCTGTCAAAATTCTGTTGGCATCCCACGATAAAATAGACGTGGGATGTGCATTGGTCGCAACCAACGTAACATGACAAGCCACCTAGCAGCAAAGTGTGTTGGTAGTGGTCACCAGCGCGTCGCATGATTCATTACACGCTCGGACAGACGGACAGACAGGTCGCGAAACTAGTAGGTTTTTGTAAAAAAATTTTTAACAAAGACCTAAAAACAATCCACGACGCATACTATGCAGCCTTATTGCACCGTTTGAGTGATGAAATCAACTAAAAATGGCCCTATCTGACGAAAAAGAAAGTGTTGTTTCATCACGACAACCTCAGATGAATAAGAACTGGATGGGCTAAGCTCATATAAAATGCATGAGAGAGCATGCGACCGGTTTCTGCTCTCTTCCAATGGAACTGTCTGTCATTTCCTCACCGTCTGCCTCTTGCTGGTCACTTTCTTGTTCCAGAAGCTGACTAGATGCGATCTGTCTGTCAAATTGACTGATGCAAATTGGACGCCAAATTGGCCAATTCGCAAGTTTCGTCGCGAATTTTATCGGATATTAAAACTGTGGAAAGTGTTCGCGATCTAAATTCGTTCCAATTGTTTAACTTTAACGTGTGACACTATGAAATTACTTTCCAATTTCAAAGTGAAATGCCTTCGTGTAAAAATTATGGTCGAAAAGGATCTGTAAGTGTTTTCTTTCACAGATAAGTTAAGTATATGTTAATATTTTGCATGTTTTCCTCATAATCGTGAAGGTTTTTCAAATAGAAAACAAATTTTTAGGATAGCATGAAAATTTATTTTCATTGAGCAACAGCCATGTTTGCTTGTGCAATTCAGCTCTCTCTAGGTTCTAAACAAGAGCGTAGCAGTAGGAAAAGTGGTCGCAGGGGTTGTTGCGACCACATTGTGTCGTGGTTGTCCACTCCCGTATTATTTAATTACACAATGACGACAATGCACCAGTCCACACGTGCGTCATTGTCATAGCTAAAATCAATGAGTTGAAGTTCAAATTGCTTCCTCGCGCTCCCTATTTGCCAAATCTGGCTCCCTCGGATTATTTTCTTTTTCCGAATTTGAAAGAACGGGTCAGTGGCAAAAGATTTGCCAACAATCAAGAGGTAGAGTCTGCGGCTAATTATTATTTTGAGGAGCTTGATGGTTCCTACTATAAAGCGGGTATCGAAGCTATTGAACATCGTTTGAAAAGTGTATCAAGCTGCAAGGAGAATATGATGAAAAATAAAAAACATTTTCGGCATTTTTTTACTGTTTTCTTTGTCGGGTCAGGTGCCTATCACGTATATAGCCGGACTACCGATAAGAAGATAAAATGTCTTCCAAATTTGAGTTCAAGGGACCTACAATTACAATGGGGATACTAGGTTCGTTGTGGCTGGTCGAGCTGAGACGGAGCAATCTATATTACGTACTGGCGGCTGAGTGACAATGTCGAAATAATTCGTGTTTGTTTTCTGTTTTTGTATTTTTTGTTACTTAGTTTTAAGTTTCATTTCATTATTCCTCCATTTAGTGTTGTTGTTGGTTGTTTGTGAAAAAATTAGGGGTAGATTTCACTATAAGATAACGTTTTTAGGGTTTTGTACTAAAATACAAAACCGTATTGCAATCACGACCTGTGTCCGTCTATCCGTCTGTCCGTCCGTCCGTCCGTCCATCCGTCTGTATGTCACAGCACTTTTTCTCCGAAACTGTAGAGGCTACAGCCATGAAACTTTGTGTAAAGGTCAGAAGTGGTGACCTCTTGAAAGTTCAAGGGTGGAAAAATTTTTCAAGGGGGTTTAAGGGGGGTCTCCCCGTATAGGGAGGTGACCCGTCAAAAAAAAATTTCACCATTGGTAGTCGAGTAGGGTGTCATTGGAAAGGTCTCAATAAGATCTTTCCAAAACAAGTCTTAAAATTGCCTTATCGGTACCGAGGGGGGCAGGGGAAGGGGAAATGTACGAACTTTTCGCGTACCCTCCCCCCTCGCGATTGGAAACCTTCCATCCGAAAAATCTGAAAAAATCATGAATGTAGGTCTTTATGAGCACAACAACAACAAATACATGAGAAGTCGAAATTCACTCAACTTTGTTAGTAATAGTATGATTTATCGATTTTAAGTTTTCTTGAATAAAATCTAAACGGTACCCTTAAATTCAATAAACTTTCTATAAGATTAATCTTTTCTGAAAGTTTCATAAAGATCGAATAGTATTTAACGAAGTTATAGCGGTTTGAATTTTCCCGTATTACTATGGAGCAATATGCCCTGTATTACTATGGAAACATATGGCTATGGAGCCATATGCAATTTTACCCGATTTAGACACTACAGCTTTGCTAGGATTTGCATGAACATTTCAGGAATGATAGGTATCATGAAGATGAGTACATACAATTGAAACAAGTCGAAGAGGCAGGAGAGAGCCCCTAGCAAAAGGGCTTTGCAACCATTCTAGGATTCGAAAAAATAGGCCATGAATCGATGATTACAGTACAGAGGAGTGGGCCCTGAAAAAAATTTCATGAAATGTAGCCGATATGAATATCAACTGAAAGTTCTCTATGAGAGCTTTTCAAAACAGTTCTTAAACTGACAGTTTTTGCTTCAGTGGGGGCACAGGGGGGGGGGGGGGGGGGGAAATACATGAAAAATGTGTTTCTAAAAAATCTGGAAAAATTATCAAGGGAGATATCTATGGGTATAACTATAACAAATACATCAGAATTCATAATTCTTTCAACTTTGTTAATAATAGTATGATCCTCGAATTTCACATTTTCTCCAATAAAATCGTCTTTGACATGTTTCTTGATTTTATTCGTTGCTGGTTACTGCATTTTGTAAGTTGAGTACAAAACCCTTCTGACATGAGCATAGGTCTGTCTACCCAACTTGTTTGGATTGAATTCATTTAGAATGCAAAATATTAGGTATAGGATAAAAGTTTCCCGATGAATTAATTTTATGAGTAATTTTTGAATAGCGTTGGTTGATTTTTCACCTTTTCCCAATAGAATCAAAAAATATGTAATGATTTTAATTAATTTGAGTTTGCTATTGTTTTTTTTTTTTCATTAAATGTGTTTCATTGATGCGTATAAATTTAGAGAGCCATTTGGGGCATTAAGTTTTCGTAGTTTTATTGTTTGGAATAATAATTCTTTGATGATTTATAATGATTAGTATTGAATGAAGTGCTTTAGTCTTTCAGGTAACACAATTCAAGGCTTTTCCATTCTTCCAATAGCTTTTGCAATAATGAGTGATTGAAAATTTACTTATGTGCACCATTATTTTGGTTTTATGGAATTCGTGCTTATCTTGGGAAGAAAATCACAATGAAGTACTACAAATGTCGCTCCGATCGCTCATTGGAGTCATATCAGTGCGACTTTCTAAATGGATTCCCTTAACTCTGCTGCAATGATCACCACTGCAAGATTAAATCAAGTAAGTGAATTACAGTGGGTTAGCATTCTACTCTTACGAGGATATGTGCATGCAACCACCTTCTCCTAATTTTAACTACATTTTTGACCCACGTGATATGTCTATTTACAATATTTCATTCCATTTATTTAGTAAATTATCTAACTTTCTGTTGAACTTAAATAATTCAAACAGTTTTCGGCTGTACTTTACAATTCTATTGTGAATTTCGTAATTTATTATATTAATGCTTATTTTATTTCTTGGAAGATCGTGTTTGCATCACGAAAGAAAAATAAGAAAAAAAAGAGTTTCTATCATCACTTAATCTCCTCAAATAAATGTTAAATAATATATTTTCTATAAATGATCTCTGCGAAATGATAAGAAGCTTGGTCAGTCGCTGGGTTTTTCGAGGTAATGATTAGTTTACTACGATCAAGCGATCATTCCATTTGTTTATTTAATTCATGAATAGAAGTTTTATACAGTTCCAAGCTTTACTAAAATGAATTTTCAGTGCGCGCTAATTTTATTGTGCAATCATTTAATTGTGAAAAGTTATTGTCAAGATATTGACCCAGATACATTTGATTTCGATAATTTCGATGCATATATGACGACGGAAAAATTTGAATATTCTACGCTCGATCCATTATCATTTTTTCCATCAGTGGAATCCAATACAGAGCTCCCAGTAGAAGTTGACACAGAAATCCCAAACGAATCAAGTGAAAGTGAAATTAATTCTACTCAAAAGATGCCAGACGAAAAAGAGATTACTACAGAACGTTCCGCAAAGGCGGAAAATACAGATTCATCAAAGGTAAATGCCAGTGAACCCCGAGCAAATCCAGATTCTATGGAAACAAAACCGATACTCACAACGGAAGCAAGTAATGTACTCGAAACTACTAAAGCATCTCTTCCGACAACAACATCTGAAAGTGTAAACGGTATATTATCCACAACAACTCTAGAAACAGTCGCGAGGAAGAGTTCTACTGATGTCACATCTGAGTCGTTAACGACCACCGAAAAAATTTCAACGTCGACCAAAGGTTTCGAGCCTCCAGCGACGTCAACTGAGTTTCCAGCATCTACAATGAGTGATAATAAAGTAGAAACAACCTTACCATCAATTGAAACTACTTCTATCACATTTTATTCTACAACTCAAAGCACTCTAAGCACTTCAACGGAAATGGAAATTGAATCAACCACGCTTCCAAATCTGACATCAACTACTGTTTCAATTCCTCCATCAACTTTAGGTCTAAAAGAATCCACTGCTGATATAGAAATCAGTATGACTACATCATCTTCGCCTGCTTTCTCTTCTACTTCTACTGAGGACCCTAAAAAAGATGAGGACTCGACAGAAGATTTAGGCGCGATGAATGAACGTGAAACTACAACAGAAAACTATGAAAGGATAGCGCCACATCCAGATAATGCCAAAGATGAAACCTCAACCAAATCCACCACAGCAGAAATACAATATCCAGAAATCAATGAAACTAGTACAACTGAAAGTGTAGAAAAATTGAGTTTAACTCCACCGCAGCAAATTTCAACACTACCGATTGAGAGCGCTACAGATTTACCTTCATCTACAACTCAGCAATCAACTAGTGAAAACTCTGAGTTGAGCAGCAGCACAGTACAAAGCACTACCACAGAACATATCACAACAACACTAGAGCCAATTTCAACTAGCATAACTCCTCAAAGTACAACCATATTGTCGGTCACATCATCAACCTTATCAGCATCTACCACAAATTCAATAAAAATTGAGCTATCGACTTCCACCTTGAAAACTATAATTAATGCAAAACCATCGACAGCTTCACCTGAAACGAATAATGAATCTACAGTTACATCTGGCACCCCAATACATGATGGAGAAGAGTTTCCCACACTAGATCCTCTGCTCAAAATACCAATTGACGATATACCGGAGCCCATGGAGATAACTACTCCTAAATTAGATGCAAATAATAAAACTCCAACTTCTGAAGACAATGGCTCAATAGAAGTGACTACAGTGCCAGTATTTGAAAAAAGTACCAAATCTACTCTGTTGCCAACAACTCCACAAGCAATAATGACGAGTACACAATTTGGAATTACAACACAGTTGCCTGATTCAAAAATACCAAAACCATCACTAGAAGCGACATCACCAAAGCCCGATGAGACTTTATCAACTCCGGAAGGTTTTCCATCTACTAAATTACAAACAACTACCCCTGTTTCTGAAGACGATGAGCTGCCAATATTAGAACCACGGTTCAAAGTGCCTATCGACATGATCCCTGAACCGTTTGAATTAACTCCTCCAAGCACATCACCAAAAGAGTCTGATAAAACGGTGACCTTTGCCATGCCGCTTTTACATAATTTTGATTCAAATGTCAAAAATACGGATTTAGAAAGCACTACTCCGCAATCAGTGGACAATTATAAGTGGACAAACTTAGAACGGGAATCATATCCAACTTTCAATCCCAATTTCATGGTACCCATTGAAGAATCAGAAGAATCAGTTGAGCATACTAAAGTTGATGTCACAGTCAAACCATATCCAACATTCAATCCATTTTACAAAATTACGCAAACTGATTCACTGCAAACATCATCGCTCCCAAATCACACATTCGGATTCAAATTATACCCATTTTTTCAAACTCATTCCAAACAGCCGGAAAACTCGATAACACAACCAACGCCAGTATATAGATTGGACCCAAAACTAAAGAAACCAATCGAGGACTCAGAAAAACCAATGTTTTCACCAAGATATCATATAAAAGTAATGGATCCAACATGTGGATGCATTAGGCGTGTAATTGGTCCTACGCCAGAGCCAGCGAAATTTTACAGTCCTGTTAAGGAACATGAACACAGTCATCCAATCATTCTTTCAAGAGCTTGGGAAAGCAATACTAAGCCTCCAGGAAGCATTTATCGTATAAACATACCAGCACAAGATAATGTTCGAAAAATTTCTGTAGATGAGCTTGGTGGTATTTTGAAACCAATGCCTGTTCCTGCAGAAGTTCTTGGTGCATTCCCTAACTTCAAAGCTCAAGAAACACTTGAACCGACAAAAACTCAGCACTTTCATAAAAACTATCTGGTACCAAGTCAGTCGAGCGGCTTTCATCTAGTTCCTCAAGGAGAAGTAAGAATTGTTACGCCAACTATCCAGAGTCCAGTTCAAGTTGGTTACAAGTATAATTTGGGATCATCTTCACCAACTGTGATTAAAGTACAGGAGCAAGAAAGACCAATGCATTTCTACTATAAATATTCACCAGAAGAGGGAAAAACTAAAATAATTGTTCCAAATATGGATGAGAGACAACTCTACCCACAAGGAGCATTTGTAAAACCACAACCAAGACCTATACTAAACAAAGAAATTAATGTAGAAAATGGCCATCGTTTTCAGCAGAAATCAACAACGGATGGATGCTATTACAAAGTAGAAGGTAACAAAAATAGTTTTCTTGATTTAAACTTTTAATTTTAAGATAAATCATGATTGTGTGTCGACTTAACCTCTATTTCACGCTTTCATAGTGGCCAAAAGATTACTTTTTGGAATAATGTGGAAGGCAGAGTTTAAGTTTTAATCAGTTATTTTGTTTATTTGATATCCGCAGGTCAATTCTACAAGATTTTTTTGTAAGCCGTCGAGCATTGCTGCTCTGAGTGAGCAGACGCGTTTAGACTCCTTTGAGTACTTTTCTTCAGTGTCTGAAGATAACTCCAAGTCCCGATGCCTTTTCAAGAAGAAAAAATTTAAGTTTTAAGCTTAATTTTCCTCTAATTCTGCTACCAACAAACTAAACCATGATACAGGATTGTTTAAACAATCTAGGTTTATAATTCAAGTTAAAGAATTATAAACCTAGATTGTTTAAACCTCAGACTGTAAGAATTATTGTCACTAATGGGGTTTGATCTAATTAGTTTCAATTTAGAAAACAAACATCCTTCCCGGAGTAAACATTTTTCGTTACGCATCACGAACATTATTTTGGTTATGCAAGATGTGACAAGAGATGAGAAAAGGATCTGCGAACTTTTTATTGCATTCCAACTAATTTTATTAAATCTCCTAATTAAAAGCTACCTGTTTTTGTGGTGGGGAGGTGAATGCCATTCATGCACAAAGTGTAGGAGTCCTATGCTCGCAATAAAGCGACTGAACTACCTACCAAGCACCTCCCCTGTTAACCTGAGAACCCAGCCTGGAACCGTTTGACACATCACTTCGGGCCAGGTCTCGTTTTGTTACGCCATGAGGTGCCTTCAAGCTGAGAAATTCCTTTCCTAGCGGGAGGAGAGAGGGGAAGAGGAAGTGCCAGAAAAGTGATCCCCCAGCCCCAGCACTCCCGGCTGCTGTGAGTCCCTTTTATATTTTAGGACTGCCCGAGCACAATGTGCCACCTGGTTACATTTGTCAACCGATTCAGCTTCACCGCAACTATATTATTCAGAGTGAGCTCTCCCGTCTCCCTGTAGAGTTCCCTTCGCAGCCTGACCCATTTGGTACACGCAAAAAATGTGTGACAGGCATTGTCCTCCTCTCCTGGGCAAAACCGACGATCGGGGGACCGTGACTTGCCAATCTTGTGCAGTAAGACTGAAAACACCCATGCCTGCTCAAAAGCTGGGTCAGATAGAAGTCAGTCCCACCATGCCTTCGATTTAGCCACGGTCTCGCATCCAGGATGGGGTACGCAGTCCACCTTCCCTTCGTGCAATTGACCCAAGACTGCTGCCAATCATTGAGTGAGCGCTGTCTCTCCTCGCGGACGACCATCTCCCTCGCATCACCGTTTCGATGAAGGTAAATAGCGCGGTGCTCTCTAGCAAGGGGGGCGACATATATCACGTCTGCAATAACTCTCACCACCGGGTCAGAGACTGTCGGATACGAAATGCAATTCTCAGGGCTCCTCTTCTCTGTACCTGTGCCAAACGTTTTCGGTATACCACCTTGCTGAGAGCGTCGCCCCATACCTCTGCTCCGTATAGTAGCACTGACCCTACAGCACTCATCAAGAGGCGTTTTTGTGACGGGCTGGGTCCCCCTACGTTGGCCATAAATCGACTTAGAGCCGATATTCCCGAAGCAGCACTCCCAACTGTTGCCCTGATTTGCTCAGAGAAACTCATCTTCGAGTCGATCAGTAGCCCCAGGTACTTCACCGATGGCTTCGATTCGATTCGTATATCTCCAATACTGATCATACTTACTCTAGGGATTCTCTTTTTTGTCAAGATAACCACTTCGGTTTTCTCCAGTGCTAAACTGAGCCCGCGAGCATTCATCCAGTCCCTCACATGGTGCATTAGCAGACCTGGCTAAGTTGCGCTTGTTCAATGATGCGTCCAGCGACCAGAGCCGCAAAATCATCCGCATAGCCGACCAAGCGTGACTCATCTGGCATCTCAAGTCTCAGTAGCCCATCGTAAGACACGTTCCATAGGTCCGGACCAAGGATAGATCTCTGGGCAACACTCGATGTAATTTTCATCCTTGGTTGGCCCTGTGTCGTGCCATGGAGCAGGCTTCGGTCCTTTAGGTAGTTCCTCAAAAGCCGCATTAGATATTCTGGAACTTGAAAAGAGTTTTCCAGCGTATCCAGAATATCCACCCATCTAGCGGAGTTGAAGGCATTCGTGACATCGAGTGTCACCAACAGGATGATCCGTCGCTTGGTGTGACTATATGCCTCTGCCTTTGGACCGCGTTCACCACCTCTACAAACGCATTGATGGTAGAACGTCCTCCTCTAAAGCAGTACTGATAGATCCTCAGCAGCACGAATTTCGTCAGTGAGTCTTCCCTTGATGAGCTTCTCTTGCACTTTCACAGCCGTGTCTAGCATACATAACGGGTGGTATGCAGCGACGATTTGGGATTTCATTCACCTTGCAAATCAGCACGAGCCTCACCACCTTTTATCGTACCGGGAAAACCCCGTCCCGTAGGCAAGCGTTGAATGTGCTGAGCAGGAAGTCAGGACAATGGTGATAGACGAGCCAAAACACCTTAGCCGCAACACCATCTGGACCTGGAGCCTACCTCGCTTTCAATGAGAGGACTGCCTCCTCTAGTTCCGGCTGTGTGAAGAGTGGACACTCGACTGCTGTTTCACCATGGACAGCGTCAGCACGTACGGGATGGGTGGAGAAGAGTCCCCGCACTATCCCGTCCATTTTTTCCGAGTCATGTATACAAGGCTTCCGTAGGGCACCAAGCTTCCGCATAACTAGCTTGTGGGCAAGACCCCACGGGTCCTTGTTCACATTGTCCACTAGGTTTTGTCAGCAGCGAGCTTTGCTATTGTTGATCAATTCGCGAAGGCCTTTCCCGGCCGACTGATATACTGCCACCCAGTTGCATGCTTCGTCACGGTTCCGCGCCCGTTGAGCCTCACGTCGAAGCTTGTGACACTCCTTTCGCTTTTCAGCGATTTCAGTTGCCCACCAATACACTGGGGGCTTGCCGTGATGGAGTTTTCAACGGGGCATAGAAGCGCAGCAAGCAGTCGTAATGATGCTCATAGTAGAGTTCACCACGTCTTGAGCTGCCAGTTCTTGCGTCCCCTCCAAAGCTTCCTGCAGCGGGGCACCTGCTGTGAGCACCTCGATGAACCTCTCGACGTCCATCCTTCCGATGTTCAATCCAGTTGTAGAAAGCCGAAAGCATGGACGTCGGGAGACAGCATCACTTATCTCAAGCAGAATGCACTGATGATCATAGGCTGAGTAGTCCTCTAATACTTTTCAGTTGTGTATCCTCCGTACTAAGGACTCCGAGGCAAATGTCACGTCCGGTATGGTTCCCTCACAGCCAATACGGTGGAAAGTCGTCGTGTTTCCGGGGCTTAGTACGACGAGCGCCGTCCTGGCCGCCATTTCCAGGATTCGTTTTCCCCGCGGATCCATCTGAAGCATGCCCCATTCGATTGCTTTAGCGTTGAAGTCACCCCCAACGAGCACTTTGCCCTCTGCGTTCGAGACATTGCCCTCCAGAGCATTAAACTTGGCTTGGAAAGATGATATCGATTCGTCAGGCGTTAGGTACTCACTAAAGAAGGTGATCCCTGAGCACCGAACCCACACAAAACCATCCCCCCGTCCACAACCCTCCGCCTGGAAATCACTGTTTCGAATCCAAATGGTGGCAGTACCAGTTTCGTCAGAATACCATATTGGAGGACTTATATCATGATGTTGCTCACTCAGCAGCAAGAATGCTCAAGTAGATTGTGGGCGGTTGAACTGCGGTGTAGGTTAAGCTGCAGGATGCGGGTCATCGAAGTTCTGATTTTGCCTTGGTTGGGACTTCCTGGAATACCCGGCATTTTCCTGATACCAAGACGTGTCCGAAACTTGGTCTTGGATCAGCATCCTTGCAGAGAATACAGTGTGCCTCCTTCGTACACTCTTTTCTTTTATGTCCTATTTCACCGCATTTGTAACATATGGAACTCCTATCGGGTCCTCTGCGTACTTGTGTGGTTAGACCATAGCCAAGGCATTTGAAACATTGTAGAGGCGTTGCTGTTCACCATATCCTACAGACAACCCACCCTATTCTTACTTTGCCCTTGTTCAGGAATTATTTGGCGTCCTTTTCAGTCAAATCAACTACGGCCATGCGTTGTCTCCTGTTGTTTTCTGGTGTCAGTCTCGCTACGATCCCTTCCACGCTAGGAAACTCCCTTTTGATGGCCTCTTCCACCCTGGTCAGATCCATCAAGCAGTCAATGTATCTTATTTACATCCATGCCATCGGTTTAAGCGAGGCTTTAGTTGTCGCAGAATGCTCGGCATCTCCTCCGAATTCGACCAGTATGTGGCCCGACTGAGTTGGTCGTACTACTTTAATGGTAGTGCTGGTGTTTTCGGGCCTTACGTTTCCCCTGATGTCCCGCAGTACCTCCGCATAGGATCGGCCATCTTGGGGCTTCACGAGCAGTGCCTGCTGCCGAGGACTTCGTCGGGGCTTATGCCTCTCCTGTTTTGCGTCAGGTCTTTTTCTAGTTGGGCGTCCGTGCGAGCCTTACTTTCTGGCGCTTTTTGAAGGAGTTTCTTTGCGGCTTTCTTCGCTCCTTTTGTCAGCACTATCTGGAAACCGTGATCTGGTGCTCCACGCCGATCAAGTGCCTCTTTCTTCCTTCATTCATCCCGATCTCCTCCGATTGGGCCCGACGCCATTCTTTTATTGATTTTTAATGGTGGAGCTATCTGCATGTGGCCTTTAGATTTCGCCTCTAGTGCCTCTTAAGCCTTCTGCTCGTCTTTGGCCCTTAACCAGCTCCGCCGATAGTGCCCTATGCGATCTAGGAGCTCCTATAGTTCGAGGAGCCCATCCTTTACTGCTTTCCTGGTTTTTGGGGAGTCGCATGCAGATTGTATTCTTTTCAGAACATCTCCCGCTTTTCGGAATAGCCTTTCTTCTTCGTATTGCTGGGCGGCAATTGTACCTTGTAACCATCCTTGAGAGAGGATATCGCTTTCCTTTTCCAAGTGCAGTACTTCCGCCACATTTTCAACGTTGGCGGTGCAATCCCACAACGTCGCTTTATTTGTCTAGCCGCTCGTTGCTTTTCATACCGTAATCTCCTCGTTGGCTTCAGGATGTTTTTGTACTATGTCGGGATTTGCGACCCTTGCATCGGTCGCTTCGGCAACGATCGCAGTATTGACCATCGAATTTTCGATGCTCTTTATATTATCTTCCCCACTCGAACACCTGAAGCGTCCTGCAGAGTTTCCCGCTTTTCCTTAATAGGACGCTCTGGCGTTCACATATTTTTTTTGCTGCGCCCGAACGCCGCAAAAATCTCAGTCTCAATCAGACTGTCTGCTAATCACCGTTTTTCGTCCGTCTTCACTGTCATTGTATTATTCGTCATTTTTGTCATGGTTAGTACCGCTCTCGATGAACTGTTAACATCGTGGCTGCAACCGCTGATTGCGTTGTCGTTGTTATTATTTTTTATTTCTTTTTTTGATCTTTTTTATACGTTTTTGGTTGCTTCAGTTTTGTTCGGTCTCCCCTAAAAGCCGCTATCTCCGTTCGTGTATATAGTCGCCTTTTTGGTCCCATGGTTATTTTTGCAGAGTATAGAGGCCATGCGAGGGTTTGCGGGTTTGCACAAGCCCTTATGGGGACAAGTGCTCAGAGCCAGATCAACGCTTATTAGGAGTTCATCTCAACCGAACCTACACGACCAACCCAATGGTGCGAACTTCGAACGTTTTCCGAGGCCTACCAAGGTATTTCCGGGACAGAAACGGTATGATAGTTGAATTGGAGTTGTTCCCACACGAGTGTCACCTCGGCGCTACTGTGCAAAGCAACTAGGCCCAAACTATCATATCCGCAAGCCCAAAGCATCAATTCCAGTTCGTTGTCCAAAGCGTAGTCCAGATCCAATAAGGGTCGTTACCTGTCATCTCAGGAGAGAACCTCACGGTGCCTTCCCTATCCGCGGGTCCGTGGAGCGGCGCTCCCCAAAGTATACTAGCCTCCAAGAGTGCTCTTGTCGACCGGCATTCCCCCTGCGGGAATTTCCTGGGGTACGTGAGGGCGGAACTCCCCAAAGAATGCTAGCCTCCAAAAGTATTCCTGTCGACCAGCATTCCCCCTGCGGGAAAAAGCTACCTTTCGGTTTCAGTAAATTCTTCAAAATGAAAAGATTTTAAATAAGTCTCCATAGTAAAGCAGGTTATCGCTCTCATACGTACTGTGAGCGTCGCAAAAAAGTAAACACCTTCCTAGGGTTTTGTAAAATCATTTTACAAAACCTTACTAAAATCGCGTCCTGTCTGTCCGTCCGTCCATCCGTGTGTCACTTTTTCTCGCAAACTACATAAGCTAGAAACATAAGATTTTGTGGGTAGATGTAAAATGATGCCCTCTTCAGCACAAAAAGGAATTTATAAGGTGTTTAAAGGGGGTCTTCCCATATAGGGGAGTTGCCCCTGAAAAAAAATATATAAATATGTGTATCAAATGAAACGTCTTGATGAAAACTTTTCAAAACAGGTCTTAGAATGACGAATTTTGCGGTGAGCGGTTCAGGGGAAGGCGAAATGTACAAACATTTTTTTTGCTTTACTTTTTTTTATTTACTAATTGTTTTACTTAACCCTCCTGGCGGGAGCACCCTCCTGTTACTTCAAATGTTTACTTTTATTAAAAGTTGGTATGAAATAAAAACTAGTATTACAAAATTCTTTACTAGCATATTGCGAATTGAATCTAATAAATATTTATGACAAAAAGAAAATACAGACCAAAATATTTTGTTTGAACTTTGAAAGTAGTTAGTTTTTCGTGTCGACTACATCAGAGGCGGTTTAGTCTTCCTTTAAGGCCTTCTTTAGATTCTGCTTGTTGGAAATGGTCCTTCGCCTGATTTATCTGTCAAGATGCTCCCGAACGTGTTCAATCGGGTTAAGATCTGGAGGATAAGACGAATGATCAAGAATCTTAGGAACCCGATCAAGTACCCTTCCATTCATTTCCAATTTTTGGAAGCATGTTTTAGATCATTATCCTATTGAAAAATGTTGCTACACTAAGTGTAACATTTTTTTTTTTAGTTTATTCAAATAATCCATTTTGTTCTAAGTTTCCCCATCAACAAGCTAAGTAAACAGGAGAGTACTCCTACCTGAAGGTCTTGTAACCATCCTAGGGTTCGAAATAAGTTTAATCGATGACTTGAATTATTTATCCAATACTTGGATAAGAACTCGTTCCAATTGATGCAAAAGACGCAGAATATTTTTCATACGCACATTGCAGCCGCCATTCTGATCCAGCATAAAAAATTTTTCTGAATGCTCGGCCGATTGAACATATTCAAAACAAACACTATTCTTTAAATTTTCATGAAAATTGGAAGAAAATAAAAGTGCCTAGGTCAATTTAAGATATGTATGTATCAGCCATAAACACATGTTCTTGTTGTTGTGATTCCATGCAATTGAAATGGTTATAACTCACTTAACGATGATTGTAAGAAGTTTAAGGATACAGTTTTGATTATATGGGCGAAAATGTTAAATTTACAAATCATACTATTATTAACAAAGTACAGTGAATTTCGATTTCTGAGGTATTTGTTGCCCTTGTACTCATAAAGACCCGCCTCCGCGATTATTTCCAGATTTTTCGGCTCAAAAGTGTCCAGTCGCGAGGTGGGGGACACAAAATTTTGGTATACATTTTGCCTCCCCCTGAATTCCAAATGTTCTAATCAAGACCGTTCATTTGATATCCCACTCGACTACCTTTAATTGAAAAAAATTTTAAGGGCTACTTCCTTATAAGGGGGAATCCCCTTTAACAATTTCTAAATTTTTAATAGGACCTAAACTTTTGACAGACTATTACTTGTGACCTTTTCACAAAGTTTGAGCATTCTAGCATCCATGGTTTCTGAGGAAACTTGCTGTGACGCACGCACAGACGATCAGACGGACGGACCAACAGAGTATGTCTTTGTAAAAATTTTTTTACAAAGACCTAACAGAGACCATAATGGAGCCTCCACCATGCTTAATAGTGTTGGTAATGCATTTCTCATTAACTGCATAATTTGCAGTACACTTTATTTTTTTGTATAGTTTGGTGAATTCTTTTTTTTAAGGTTTTGTAAAATAATTTTACAAAACCCTACTAAAATCACGTCTTATTTGTCGTCCGTCGGTCCGTGTGTCACACCACTTTTACTCACCAACCACATAAGCTAGAAACATAATATTTAGTAAGTAGGTGTAAAGTGGCGCCTTCTTTGAAATTTCACTCCAAAAAATTATAAGGTTTTTAAGGGGGGTGTCTCCATACAGGCGAGTGGCCCCTGAAAAAAAAAATGCATAAAAAGTATGCAATATGGGTACCAATTGAAAGGTATTAATGAGAACTTTTCAGAACAGGTCTTGGATTGAAAAGTTTTGCTTTGAGAGGTACAGGAGCAGGGGAAATGTAGACAAATGTTGGGTCCCTCCCGCCCCTCGGATTTGGACACCTTTGTTAATATCAGTACATTTTATAAATTTTACAATTTTGCCTATAAAATCATTCTCCAAAAGCTACAATTTATGTTTTTTGATAGCAATTGTATATGTCCTGGAAGTTTCACAATAATCGAACAACAACAACAACAGCTAAGTTGCAGCCGATTGAATATTTAACATTTACAACAATATTAACACGTGATTCTAGGGAGATACACGTTTGCAACGGACCTAGACACTACAAATATGTGGGAATTTTGATAAATATTTTAGAAATGGTTTGTTATATTGATGTGTTATCATGGTTAATTAAGCAAGAGGTTCAAAAAATTTGAGACGAATTGGCGGCAAATTTAAATGTATAATTACTAGGATATAATTTTTCGAACTCAATTTATGGAATCTGTATATTAGTGAAGTTTTGATATGTAGAATATATTGTTTGATTTACTAATTATTTCACATAACCTTTCTGGCAGGAGTACTCTCCTGCTACTTCAACTTGTTCTGGTTTATTTTTTACATGAACGGCTTCTTGCGTAGTGTTTTGTCATGCGAGCTTCTTCTGTGGAGGACTCTCCAAATGGTACTAGCGCCAAATAGATTTCCCGATATTTCCGTGGTTTTTTCTGCTATTTTTACTTCACTTGAGTTTGGATTTGCTCATAGTACATTTCCATAGTATCCACAGCTGCCATTTACCATGTATTGCACACTTTCTGAACTGTTACAGGGGTCTGCCAACTTCACCGGGGTACGACCTTTGAGGAACAAGATAAAACCGGAGTGGACATCCATGTGTACACGTTGTCGCAACTACCCCTGCGACCACCTGCCTAACTACGTGTCTTTTTCCACCTACCCCTGCGACCGTGATTCAAAAACTAGTTAAGGGGAACCCAATGGGTTGTCACAAGAAAGTAAACAAACGCTTATGCACTCGTAAATATGGTTTTATTGCAAATAACACTTCACAGAACAAGAAAAAAGCATTGAATACAAATAAAGCATTATGGCCACTTAGGATAGAAAACACTTTCGTATCGATAACCCATCCTTTTCTAGCAATAACGCACATTACACTTTTAATTGAGTTCCTCGCTCCGTTTACAATGTCACTCCTTAAAATGTTGTTTTCCCTAAACCAGGTGTAATATTACTTTCACTACAGTCAACATGTACATACCTCCGGACACGTTCTCGAACCGAAAAAACTACTAAATTCCGAATCGTATCTCACGCGCCAGGTAAATTTCGCGTCCATGTTTAGTCGTCAAATTGACAATATGGCTCTCGAGAGGAGAAATTGTGGAAATTATTGGAAATGAAATGACAATCATGCTCAGAAGGTGGTCGTATCATTTTCTATGGAGCTTATATGAGCATAGCCTCTCCATTTGTTTCGTTCCTCAAAGGGTACGACATGCTGGGATCTATTGTTTACATTGGGGTATGTTTACTAGCAGTTGTGTGCACCCTTGCATTAGCGATGCTAGTTGATTGTCGCGCGAAAGACGAATTGCTGTCTGTGCGCTCGCTAAATCAATTGTGTAGAAGATTGCTGCTACTTCCTGTTGAGCACGTGGTGAACGCTGTTCGGGTTTTTCCGGAGCTTAGTTTGAGTGTGGACACTATGTGAGTATACTATGGATTTGCTTTGAATTCTCTTCTTATGGTATGAATTTCTGTATCAGTAAGCCACTTTGGGCGTCTAGCTCCCAGCAAGTTCTTCACATCATAATACGATTTGATTTCCATGAAATTTCGTGGGCGTAAGAAGTTTTAAGAACATCGCTTCGACTTTTAGGGACAATATAAAATTTTCAAATCATACTATTGTTAACAGAGTTGAGTGAATTTTGATTCCTAAGGTATTTGTTGCCCTTATACTCATGAAGACCTACCATCGTTATTTTTTTCTGAATTTTCGGCCCAAAGGTGTCCAATCGTGAGGGGAGGGAACATAAATATTGTTCGTACATTTTGCTTCCTCCTTGACACTCTGACGCAAAAATGACTTATTCGGTTTCTGAAAGCGGTAAAACTTTTCATTTGATACCCTACTCGATTACACTTGATGAAAAAATTTATTAAGGGCCACTTCGTTGTGCAAAATATTTTATAAGACCTAAAATTTTGAGAGACCACTACCTCTGAACTTTTCACAAAATTTGAGCTTTGTTGCCTCTACAGTTTCTGAAGAAACATTCTTTGACGCACGGATAGATGGATAGGATGCAAAACTGGTAAGGTTTTGTAAAATTTATTCCACAAAGCCCTGAAAGTCATGGAGGCCCACCCAAAAATAAATAACTTAGAGGTTAAACATCGTTGAACTTTGCTTATTATAGTAGGACTTGGCATTTTCATAAAACTGTATTAGTATCGTTGAATCGGCTATTTAAGTAGTTTTTAGAAAGATCCCAATATTCTTTAAGTTTCCATAGAGTTTACAGAAGCTATAGCCGTTTAACTTTTCTTCGACATGGGCTTTCCATCGAACCAGACACTGCACTTTTGATTGGATCTTCTTCAAATTTTCAGATAAGCAAAATAATAACAACACATTTAAGGTTCCAGTGTCCGGAATGCTGGCTAGTTAAACTGGAGTTCTTTGAGAGCAAGAATATATTTTTTATGCATGCCATGAAAGTTTTTCTTGAATTAAATCATTCTACTTATCTGTATATTGTAGGTTAGGTACAAAACCCTTCTGGCATGAGCGTAGTTTTGTCTACTTAACTTGTTTTATATCATAACACAATAATTGCTTCTCTATCAACACAAAACTTAGGGGCTTCCATAAAAAATTGAAATTCGCGAAACTTAGTGCTGCAATTGTTTGCTTAATTTAGACCCTTCAAAAATTTATTTTATTTTACTTTGGACGAGTTTTCGCATTGATGTATGTTAATTTCATACAGATATTTTCGGTAGCAAAGTTTCAATTTCAAAAAGAATTAATTCATGAAGCAAAACCTTTTATGCTTCATTTGAAATAAATTTGTAAATTATTATAAAATATTATAAAATGAAAAACGAAACACGAGTGTTAACTTTTTCTTTGACAAGCACAGTATATTTTTGAGAGTCTTAAGCGCTTAACATAATGAATTTAAATAATGACCTACTAGCGTCATATCTTGTCTGTCAGTCTGCTTGCTCGTACATCCAAGCAAGTTTTCTCAGAAACCATAAAAGCTAGAACAGTCAGAGCTGGTAGTCTTTTAAATGCTCGGGCCTTATCAAAAATAGAGGTTTATCGAATCTCCTGCTATGATTTGAAGTAACCCCTTAAAAATTTTATCAGATCTACTTGAGTGAGGTGTTAACTATATAATGTCTTGATTATAACTCTTAGAATCTTAAAAATAAAGGCTGTTTTATGAACCAGGAGTGAAGGGGGGCAGGGAGTATAGAAAATATGTGTCCATCTCCTTGTGATTGGCCACTTTTGTGCCTGATAATCTGCAAAAAATATTATGAATGTGGGTCTTTCTATGTAAAAGGATTATAAATATCCCAAAAGTAAATTTTCACTTATCTAAGTTAGGAAGTTTTCGCGATTTTAACTTATCCTCTATAAAATCGAAGAGGAACCATTTCTTGGTGAATAAGGGAAAGCTATTTACACACAGTTTGTGGGACTTGCAAACACACACTGCTTTCTGGACTTCACACTTTGGTCATCCTCAAAAAGACAAGAGTTCCTAGACTAAGGGCTATCAATATCAGGAAAATGTTAGCCGAATTGGAATCAGCAGTAAAATACCTGGGTGTATTGATCGTAACAAAGATGACTTTACCCGAGCGAATCCACGTAACAGACGCTAGTACTGCAGTGTACTCGTATGGAATGGCACTCACTCGATTGATGGCCAACATAAGGAGACCCATCTCATGAAGGAAGTGATTCATGATAAGTGCGACGCAATCTGCACTATCTCTTCTTCTTCTTCGTAGCACTACAACCCCTCTCGAGCCTTCGTTTCCTGCAAATAGCGCCTCCAACTGTCTCTATCCATTGACCGCATCCTCCGATTTGAAAATCTGAGCACCGATGAACTGTCTTCGTCGACCGAGTCAGATCAACGTTTTCGCCGTTGTGCCACTGATCTCCGGCTTTCAGTTCTCCCAGCGAATACCTTTTTGGGTATCCATTGTTTGTCTCTGCGATTCATGTCACCAGCTCGTTGCAGCTTCCGCAGTCTTACAATCGTTGAGACCTCAGACTCGTCGAAAATTTCAAATAGCTCGTGGTTGTATCGAATTCGCCATTGGTCCTCGTCCAGCTTCGCTCCGATTATTTGCCTCAGGACCCGTCGCTCGAAGGCGTTTAATATATTTGTGGATGCTTGTGTTCATACCCATAGCATAATACAGGTTTTATTACAGATTTATAGACTTGGAGCTTTATTTTCCTGTTCATGCAATTGGCTTTCAAGAACGTCAAAGTTTAATAAAATATTTTATTTGCGAGCTGTATTCTTCGGCATATTTAATGTCTTTCACCATCCGTTTTCGTTATTTTGGCGCCTTAATACACAAATCCGTTCACATTTTTGATACTGTATTCGCCAAGTGTGACATTTTGTGTATTTGAGGTATTCTTCCTCGACTGCGTCATGAGCTTTATTTTATTTTTATTGATTTGTAGCCCTACTACTTTTGCTTTGCTATCGAATTTGAGGAAAAGTTCTTTGGCAGTTGTTAGTAACCGTGACAAAATGTTGATGTCGTCCGCATAGGCTACTACTTGGCACAACATGTATAGTAATGTACCTCGTGTATCGACCGGTAGCTTCTTTATGACGTACTCCAGATCCAAATGGAATGGCAATGGAGCCAGCCCATTTCCCTGCTTTAATCCAATATTTGCGTCAAAGGCATCGATGAGTTGGTTATTGATGTGGACTTGGGAGGTCGTCGATGTCATTGTCATTTTGGAAAGATGGACTAATTTGGCTAGGATGCCAAAGCAAAGCATTATTTGATACAGTACATTACTACTACCATCGTATGCTTGCTTAAAGTCAACGAAAATTTGACGTATGGTTAGTTGAACTCACAGCATTTTTCAAGTGCCTGCTTGAATGTGAACGATTGGTCTATTGTCAATCTACCTGCTCTAAGACCACCTTGATCTGATTTTATTTTATGATCTGATTTTATTTTCTAAGATTTTTGAAAATATTTCGTATGCCGTACAAAGAAGTAATATGCCTCTTTAATAGCTTGTATCTTTTGTTATGTATAAGGAAAATAATTTATTGACTCCATTCTTTCGGTATATTTTTTTGTTGTCAAATGTGCTCGATGCCTTTGTGAATAGCTTGCTGATCACTGTCGCCACCATATTTGATGAGCTCCACTGGAATCTCATCGATGCCCGGCAATTTATTATTCTTTTGGGCTTTGAGGATGGAACAAACTCACTAGAGTTGGTGGAGCCAATGGAAGCTCTCCGCAAACATCTATGGACTCCGATGTTCTGGAGCTGTGTGGAGAGTTAAGGAAGTTCTTGAAATATGATGCCCATCTTGCCTTGACCTTGGTTTCATCAGCGATGATATTTCTTTTTGCTACTTTGTATGCTTGTCTTATGTGGTTGCTCGCTAAACTTACATCCATACTTCTCAATTGGTCATCATAGTATTTTCTTGTCTTAATTCTAACTTTCTTATTCGCTATTCTTCTGAGATTACCATAGTGTTCTCTCTTCATCCTGGTTTTTTATCTACGTATACTTTGTACACCGCATTATTTTTGTCTAACGCATTCTGGCACTCATCATCGAATCAATCATTTCTCTTGCAACGGGCTTGATGTCCAACCGTATGTTCTGCCACGGTCTTAATAGTCGCTTTCACTTCCATCCAGAGATCTTGCTTGTCTTAAGCGATGCATCTGATAAGATGGGAGCCAGCTGATTGTCGAGGGTCTCCGTGAAATTTTTGGCTACAGACGCCGTTTGGAGCTTTTCGGTGTCAAATTTTTGTAGCGCGCCTTTGACATACAATATCGATAGGTTAATTTGATCAAGTAATAATTTGAGATACAATTGGCTCCTCGGTATGTACAAACGTCAAGTATGTTCGAGGCCCAACGTTGTTGGATCAGAACATGATCGATCTGGTTTTGTGTGTTGCGATCCGGTGATGCCCACGTCATTTTATGAATGCGTCGATGTGGGAAGCATTCCTGCTGTATGCAAAGTCACTCAGGTGCTGGCTCTTGTCATTTGTTTCAACGTGGATACTACATCCTCCTGTCGTTCCCCGTTGAGATATCTCATTTCCAACCTTGTTGTTGAAATCACCCAAAACTATTTTTGTGTCGTTTGTAGGCAATGAGTCGACTAATCTTTCCAGGTGATTGTGGAACATTTCCTTCGTTTCCTCGTCCTTTTCGTCGGTCAGGGCGTGAACATTGATCAGCTAGATTTTGAAGGATTTCACTTTTATACGGGTCGCACACAACCGTTTGTTTATCGCCTTAAAATCAACAACGAGCGATTTGAACTCCTTCTGCATAATGAAGGCCACTCCGAAATCTCGTATTCCAGTAGGGTTTCCGTTTTTAAATATTGTATGCGATCTCATGTCTTCCATATCATTTCCGGTTCAGTTAGTTTGCTGGATTGCCAGTATTTTTAATTGATATTGACTGCCCTGTTGTAAAAGGTTCTTAGCAGCACCAGGGTAATTGAGTGGTCTGACATTCCAGGATCCAATGCCGTAGTCATTTTTTTCGATTGCGAGGTTGTTGCCGTGAGTCCAATCCATTCTGAGGCCCATTTGCAGGTTTCGAAACATTTTTGAGATTTCCAGGAACGGGGAGTTAGCCTGTCACCAAACCTCCATTCCGGTGGCATGGCTGTTACTTCGGTTCCATTATCGGGTGCGGAAGATTCGCCTTCACGCTCTTACGTTGCCACAAAGAAGATGTAAGTAGGATTTAGTAGCAGAACTGTAGATGTATTTACAGTTATTAGCATTTCTCGTCATTTCCTGTGCTACTCAACGTATAAGAGCTGATGCCATATGTAAAGGGGTGTATTAAAACCGATTGACACAGATGCCAAAATAAGGAGTGCTTGGTATTGTAACTACATTTTGAGCGGTCTCTTAGATAGAAGTGATGGTGATCGCAGAGGTAATACGTAACACACTACATGGTATCGAGCGCAGAAATATCTACTTGCATAGAAATGAAAGCAACAGGAAGGCAGTCTCTAAGTCGGAGACGCACCAATTCGAGGCAATAGCTGATAAAGCTGCAGTGGGTGTGTCGGTAATCAGTCGATTGGTGGCCAACGTAGTAGGACTCATCGTTGAGTTTGTGCGGCTAAATGGTTCAGAAGTTTAACATCAAGTTCTCAGTACCGCGACCTTGTTCGACAGTTATTTACTCTCAAGGGGGATCTGCTGTCAGCTTCTATTGTGTCTTCCCATTGAGTCCTCGGTCTTCCCGCAGGACGTCTACCTTGTGCTTTATCCGTTAATGCTCATTTGGGTAGCCGGTTATCTTCCATTATTTCTACATGGCCTACCTTTTGCAATTTGCGTAACCTTACGCAAGATATAACAGATGGATCGTCAAACAGTTCATATAGCTCATCGTTGTAATGTAGTCTCTACTTTGTTTCTTGTTTCACTGGGTCGTATATATTTCGGAACACTGTGCGTTCAAATACGTCCACTGCCTTTTCAAATTTGCTCGTCAAGGTCCATGTTTCACTTCCATATAACAACACAGGTTTAACTAGTGTTTTGTAAAGGTGGAGCTTATTTTGCCTGTGCACCACTCTGGACCTTACAATGGGAAGTACGGAGTAATAGGCTCTATTTGCGGCGTTTATGTAATCTCCTCCTTTTCAGCACTTCTTCTATTCAGGTTGGCTCCAAAATACAGAAAATTATCCACACTGTTGAGGTTATTGTTGCCTACGCTCAGGTTTTGTTGAAGTACGGGGTGTGACAATTAAGTAATGAGACTGATTTTATTGCCGCGTTTGTGATAAACCAGCAACCCTGAAATTTCCTTCCCTTTCTTTGGCATCTTTTTCCTCTCCAATGATTTTTTTATCACCTCTCTAGCTTGTTTAGTTCGCCTGCTGTGTCGTGCTGGGTAGACGTGTATTGGTGGTGCCCGTCACGAAAATTGAGAAAGAAATCAAGAGCAGATTGGCCGAAACAGCTTCGGAAACGTAAGCTAAAATTGTAAAAGTGCATGGTGGTAGTGATCTTAGTCGTGCCCAGGTGTTTCGATGGCATAAAGAGTTTAAGGAGGGGCGTCAAAGCGTAGAAGGCGAGGCGCGGGCCGAGAGACGAGTCGAGGTGAGGACTGACGCAAATGTGCAGCGTGTGTATGCCCTAATCCATGAAGGTTGGCATTTAACAATTCGAATGTTGGACTTGGAACTGGGTATGAACCGTGAAACAGTCAGACAAATTTTAACCGACGATTTTGGGATGAAAAAGTTGTGCGCGAAGAAGGTTCCAAAGAACCTTTCGGAGGAGCAAAAACAGCATCAAATGACCGTCGGAGAAGACTGTTTGGAACAAGTGGAAAACGGTCTCACGCTGCTTGATCGAGTTATTACAATACGACCCGGGAATCAAACGCCAAACGTCGATTACAGACATCCAGGTGGCAGTGACGAGGGTACTCTTGGAAACTCCAGTCAAAGCGTCCCAGAAATGTTACGAAGCATGGAAAATGCGCTGGAATCGTTGAATAGCTGCCCAAGGGGACTACTTTGACGGAAATGGCAGAGTTGAAGAATAATTTTTAAATATACGGTTTTCACGGAGTTAGTCTCATTACTTAATTGTCACACCTGGTAAAGTTTTCTTCCCCATTTGAGTCATGAATTTAATATTAGTTTCGTAGGCCAATTCAGTTTGCTTCAGATTTTAGGCTCAGAAATGCATCTAAGATTGAACCTGCCATAGTATGAACGTCATCAGCATAAGCTACTAGTTGTATGGACTTGACTGTTGGTGTACCCGAGGTTTCGGGGTGGATGACGTGTTCCAGCGCAATATTAAAGAGCGTTTGGGCAAGTCCACCCCCTTGTTTTAAGCCTGATTCCGTTATCAAGCGGCTCATTCGTTTACCGTTTACCTTGGCCGGGACTCTGTGCTTATCATCGTGACCTTGACCATGAAGATTAGTTTTGTTGGGACGCCAAAATCAAGCATTATTTTGTACAGCGCATTTCTGCCGACACTGTCGTATGCTTGCTTGAAGTCCACAAGGAGTTAGTGGGCAGCGATGTTATATTCCCAGCACTTTTTGAGCACCTGCTTTACTGCGAATATTTGGTCTATTGTAGACCATCCACTTCGAAAGCCTCCCTGATACTCTCCTATAAGATTTTCATAGTACGGCTTAAATTTTCTTTCTATGATTTTTGGGAGCATTTCATTAGACTTGCACAGTAGAGTATTCCTCTATGATTTTCCCACTTTAATTTTTCCCCCTTTTTGTGCACAGGGCATATTATATTTTTTCGCGAGTCCTCTAGTAACTGCTTCTCTGACCATACTCCGCATATTAGTCGATGCAGAAGATTGTTTAGAGGGGGATCCCCGCTCTGGATTAATTTTGCTAGTATTCCATCTACTCCAGGAGTTTTATTTTTTGGAGTTCCCGTACTGCTGCCTGTACTTCATTTTTGGTTGGTTGTGAGACTAATACCTCTTGCCCTACTTTTGGAATGTTCAAAGCTTCAGTCGTTGTTGGGGACGCTGTGAAAAGCTTCTGGAAATATTGCAGCCATCTTTTTTTAGTTTCGACTTGGTTGCCTATGGTTGCTCCTTGTACACTTTTACAAAGACTTGTTTTTGGATTGAGGCCGTCTCTTAGCTATTTGAAAGTGGGATGCACCAATGTGACTTCATAAAGAGTCATGCTTACGTTTAACAGATGAATTTTGGTGTAGATGGTCAGTCATTTCTTTCTTCGCCATATTTTTTTAGCTTGACGTCGAATTGATATATACTGTTCTTCTTTGGCCTGAGTTGGTCGCTGGATATATTCTTCGCGCGCCTGATTCCTTTTTTTAACCGCTTCCTTGCATTCTTCGTCGTACCATTCGTTCCTATTTTTCTTTGGCTGGCGCCCCAAGACCTCTTCAGCCACTTCTGTCACTATATCTCTTACTGTCTTTCACATGGTTTTGATGTGGTCATTACTTTCTCCTGCCCGCGAGGGTATGGTGTTGCGATTTTTTTGCATTTAGGTGTAGGAGTATGTGGACGTTACTGAGCTAAAGTTTAGCCTGTGTATGTGCTACCTTGGAGTAACTAATATTCTATGTTTACAGCTCTTGGAGATGCGGCATTGGAGCTTGACCCTTATAAGGTAGTGGCCTGAATCACAGATAGCGCCAAGGAATGAGCGTATGTCGAAAATGCTGGCGGTGGCTCGTTTTTGTATGAGTCGATCTGCTTGAATGTGCAACCGTCTGGGGATGCCCACGTACTCTTATGGATGTCTCGATATTCAAAGCCTGTGGAGCTTACTGTGAAACCTCTACCAGTATCGAAGTCTATCAGCCACTGTCCCTTGTCAATGGTCTCTGTATGGAGGCAAGATTCTCCGGTTGTTCCTCTAAATACCGTTCCTCGGCCAATTTTTGCATTGAAATCACCCAGAACAATTTTAATGTCATTTGACGCCAATGCATCGACAGTTCATTCTAGGGTGCTGTAAAATTCGTCTTTGATTGCCTCTTCCTTGTCTCTTGTAGACCCGTGAGAGTTGATCAGACACACAGTAAAAAATTTGGTCTTGATACGAATTGCACAGAGTCTTTCATTAACCGGCTGGAAAGCCGAAATAACTTGTTTAAATTTGCTGTCAATCATAAAAACTACTCTAGACTCATGGCTTCCTTGTGGTTTCTCGCATATAACACGCTATGCGTTCACATGACAAATAAGTTTTCACCATGCAATCTGGTTTCTTTCACTGCGAGGATGTTGATTTTATATATATATATATATATATATATATATATATATATATATATATATATATATGTATATATATCTGTCCATCTATATATATATATATATATATATATATATATATATATATATATATATATATGTATATCTATCTATCTATATATATATATATATATATATATATATATATATATATATATATATATATATATATATATATATATAATATATATATATATATATATATATATATATATATATATATGTGTATATATATCTACAGGGTCTGAATAATAAGTAACCGGACTGACCTCAGGAAATTTTTTATTGGCAAAATACTCGTATGTACAATTTTTCTTTAGAAATCTTCTAAGTAGTCCCCATTGGAGTCGATAACATGCTGATACCGGATTTTCCAATCCCTGAACGCTCCCTGGAAGTTGGCAACCTCGATACTGTCTAAGGCCCTCGTCGTAGCACGTTTTCAAGAGTCCCGAACCGCGTCGATCAAGGATTTCGGAAGCGACAGCAACACGAAGCTCCTTTTGCTCATCAGTCAGGTGTTTGGGTACCAGCTTCGCGCAGATCTTCCTCATGCCCAGATCGTTCTTAATAATGTTGTGAACGGTCAGTTTATCAATTCCAACCTCATCTGCGATAGCCCGAATGCTCAGACGACGATCACTGTTCAACACATCACGCACTTTTTGCACATTTGTGTCCGTGTGACTCGTTGATGGAGGACCGACGCGCTGTTTGTCATGGACGTCATCGCGGCCCTCCCGGAAATTTCTGTGCCGCTGAAACACTTGAGTTCTGGACAGAGCATCCTCACTGTAAGCCTCTTGAATCATTTGAAGGGTTTTCGTGGCCGTTTTCTTGAGTTTGACACAAAATTTGATGCTAACACGTTGCTCGATCGTACGCTCCATTTTCACTCCAACGACGTAACTGAACACGCACTCCGCTCTCGCTCGATGCTATCTCTCCATGCGCTTGAAGGCAACTGCTGCAGCCCAGTTGCCTTTACCTAGACCCCCACCACCACTACAGCACCAGATACTGGTTAGCAGACGCTTTGACGGCGCGGGGGAGGTCCAGTCCGGTTACTTATTATACAGTCCCTGTATATATATATATATATATATATATATATATATATATATATATATATATATATATATATATATATATATATATATATATATATATATATATATATAGGGTGGTTCATAACAAGTTTACACATTTTCGTCGAAAAAAAGTCTTTGTAAAAATTGAGCTGTAGTGATTATTTATTATGAAAATTTGATTCCTTACAATTAAATATGAAACATTACTTTGGGCATATGTGCACCTCGTGCTGCTTTACAGACTATCAAACGATGATTATAATTTTCGATGAAATTTTCGCACATTTCCGGCGTTATTAGGCGCATGTTGACTCGAATATTGTTTTTTAATCCTTCAGTAGTCTGGGGAGCATCAGCATAAACATGATCTTTCAGAAATCCCCAAAGGAAGAACGATCTCGCCGGCCAATTTATGGGTCCATTTCGTGAAATTATTCGATTTCACGTAGAGCGCGAAATGTTTGCACTGGCGATTCATTATTTTTGTAAAAAGTTTTAACAATAACAAAACGTTTGGCTGATGGTTATGGTTAAAATTGTAAAAGACCAAACTGTCACAATCTGTCAATATATGGACCTGAAGTTGGTGATAAATAAGAGTTAAGGCCCATTCACATATGTACACTTGTTATGAATCACCCTCTATATGTACATATATATATATATATATATATATATATATATATATATATATATATATATATATATATATATATATATATATATACATACGAGGGTGGTCCGATAAATACTTAGCCTCAGCACCCGATGGTACCACTATCGCAAGAGACATTCTTGTAGACAGCTAAAGTCAAAACTTCAGCCCAATCGGACCCGTAGATTTGTTATGACTGCGTGTCGAAGCGGGCGCGTCTGTTACGAGCGAACAAATAGAAAATACTCGTATATACTGACGTTTCATCGCTGAAGTAGTTGCGAGCGAGCAAACACTGCCTATGTACTCACGCTTCGTTAATGTAATTAGGCAAGCAAGCAGACATGCCCATTGTTATCTGAGCATGCCGTCCAATGATCAAGCGTAAAAGTAAATAAGCGAGCGGAAAAGTAAATAAAATGGATTAACCCGCAACGCGCTTCACACAATTATCACATCATGAACGACAAGTTTTGGGTGTGCTTCCAAGAGAGTTAAGCTGAAAGGAAAGCTGAAAGTTCAGGCGGAAACGCTCTCTTGTTTAATGTCCCTAGTTTCGCTAATTCACCCCAAAAGATCGTGAGAAAGCTCAAACGAAGAGCACTCCTTTGCTCAATTTCCCCAGTTTTGCATATTCGCCATCCGAGCAAGCAAGACAGAGCGGGGAGGAACGAGAGCGCACGTGTTCAGCTACTCAACACCTTTTAAAAGAATTGAAGTTGAAAACTCACGTAAGAATGGTATTTAAAGTTCTTGGGCAAGCTATGGCGAGCAGTTTTGTTCGACTCCAGTAGGGATCGTGCTACTCAATTATTATTTACAACGTTTGAGTATTTGCGGTTTAAGTTTCAGATGGAAGTGTTTAGTGTTTAACGAAGCGGTGAGGGGCGAGGTGTTGGCTTGCGCCAGGATCCTCAATTGGCCTTTTGGTGTTCCATTAGCTCGTCTAGTTCATTCCCTCTACAGGCTGGTGCTCGCCTGTGAAGCGCGACAAGTCTAGGTAAAGTGAAAAGCGCTTCACTCAATACTTATAGTTGGAGGTTTTCAATAATAAAATAAGCAAAAATGTAACTAATCAATTCGGTTGTAATCTAAATGTTTAAAATAATGAACAGTAAAATAAAATTAATTCTTTAAAATTAACGCTTTGCCTTTGTTGTTCTAGTTTAGATGGATAGAGTAGCATGTAAGTGTCGTATAGGGAGATCTCTTCACAGGAGCCTTGATGGTGTATATAGGATTCACATCAAATTGGGCTCCCAGTTCATGCCAGTATACATAGGGTATACTGGTCATGTAACACGTCCACGGAAAGAGCAATATCCGTCGTTGATTCGATTCCTGTTTTTGGAATGGATATCACACAGCGAAATCAAAGAGCACTTGAGTGCTGTATTTGGTGACTCTGCTCCTCTGATGGCAACCGTAAAAAATTGGCTTAGCGAATTTCAACGTGGTCGCACGTCAGCTTTTGATGGGTCATCTCTTATTTGTTTTATAGATGCATATGCCGATCTGACTTCATGCATGGTCATGTTTTCGTTTATCTGTTGAATTTTGGTATTGATGGTCAGTCTTTTCTTCTTCGGAAATGTTTATTACTTGTAGAAATGAAGTACAGATCCAAACTGGAACCCAGAACCCGCCATGAGAGGCTTAACCCTAAACCATTTAGCCACCGATGCTATAAAAACGATTTATATTACTATCCGCCTAGAGCAAAATATAGGCATTTTCAAAGTAATTTTCTTGAGGAATATTGAGAAGGGCTAAGAATAGCTTGAGGATGTAATCTTGATTGGAGAGAGTTTCATATCTCGAAATTGTATCAAAATTGTTCTCATACTTCATGACTTTCTCTTGTCAGTTTTTCATATGCAGATAAATGCTTCTTGAAGTAGCCATAATGGAAGACAGTGCATTTTTTCTACATACAGGTTTTCTAAAATATAACTTAAGCGCTTTAAATTTTCTCGAGTACGTTCTTGACATCTTTTCATGTTAAGACCAATTTGCACTTCTTGTTCCTTTTTGGGCATCTTGCACATGTACGAAGGAAATGCTCAACAAAAATTTCGGAGTGATTTGCAAATCTTTAGGGAGCTGGCTGATAGTTTAAGGAGCTCGCTGATAGTGACTCGCCAATTGTTCGAAAATCTATGGGGAAGTTAGATAGAATAGATACACATAAAAGGTAAAATTCGTATCAAATCCCAAATCACCATACTGCTTCGGGTACTGTTAATCACTATTAAAGTTTTCGCTCAAAACTAGTTTTGATTAGAGACGACGCTACTTTGCATATTTCGAGATCTCTGGGCCAGTTGAGGGATCTCGCTCGAACCATTCCTTCTTACAATTGTATGATTGGGTGACATTTGGATCGCCAAAATATTATGAGATTGCATCACGTAGCGAAAAAGCAGAACCATTTAGCGAGAATGGTTGATTGGATGATAGAGGGCGGCCGATGTTAGATGATACTGAATGGTGAATGGAGCATGATGATAGAAGGTAGCGGTTGACTGATGGCAGATTATGGATAATGATGGCGGATGATAGCAAATGATGGCTGATGATAGTGATTGATGGTGGATCATGGATGCTGGATAAATGTCGACGGCGAATAATGAGTGAGGGCGAATGGCGGATGATAACTGATGAGAGCGAATTATAGTAGAGTATTGCTAATGATGTCAAAATGTTGGTGAATGATGACTTATGGTAGTAAATACTGGCTAGAGATAACGGATGATGATTGATGAGGGTGGATGATTACTGATGAGAGCAGATGATTGCTGATGATGTTAAATGATGTCGGATGTAAGTGGACGACGATGGATGAAGGCGGATGACAGCAGATTATGCATGGCAGATTATGGCGAATGACGCTTGATGGCGGATAATGCATGGCGCAGATGATGTATGCTCGATTGTGGATGTTGGCAGATGGTTGGTTTTGAATGGCTGTTGCATGACCGATTGCAGATGATGGATAGAGGGTGGCAAACGATAGATGGAAATTGATCATCCAAAAAAATGTAACCATTTGAAAATTTTAAGGTTTGACTTTTGTTGGCAATCTTAAATGACTGGCTTTATAGTTTTCTTTTGTTCGAATATCTCCATAATCTTAAAAATTTACTTATTCATTCTTTGTGTATCACTGAATTATATTTGAGCTTTGAAGTTGTTTTTTATCCATGATTTTTGAAAAATGAAATAATGGTACCTTCCAAAGTGTTATATAGTCATGATTTCTTACACTCATTTTCTTAACAAAAGATTTGTGTTAGTTTTAATTAGGAGAGGGAATTTAAAATAGTTTTCTGTATAACTTAAGAGAAAGATGAATTTGCACTGTTCTTATGAATGAATTAATGTAATAATGTATAATATACAATACATAAGCTCGTGAATAGTGTTGGCTTGTTATTTTTTTCGGATTAATCATAAAATCGATAATAATTGATTAAATATTTTTGATTGATAACGTTTAAATTTAGAAGGCCATTTGGCCCTTTACGTTTTAATATTTTTATTTTTTATAATTTGCTTTATATTCTTTGAAAATTTATAACTAATAGTATTGAATAAAGTGCTCGTGATTATAATTTTCTGATTATTTATTTCCTATAATCAAAATCGCAACAACTATGACGTGGTTCAGTGCTTTTTGAAGTTATTTTCAACACTAGGACTAGAAAATTTCATCTTTGATTTAAAAAAGATCAATTACTAACATAAGATGTGTTTTTTGTGAGAAAGATTTAGAAACAACAACGGACTTCATAACGCCCTAAAAAGAATAAAGTACGATACTAAAAGATCAAGAGCTAGCAACGTCTATGCTTTGTGCTAATAACTTAATTATTTTATAATTGCATTCATTGCTTATATAGCTTTCTCCTTTACTGAGTGTTATTTCAAAAGACGTAGAAATTTACTCATTGAATCTTATACACAGATTTGCTGAACAAGAAGAGCCAATTTCAGGAGTCCTCCGTGAACGGGTTCTGACCGAATAAAATTTTAAAGAATTTGAGTAGTAAGGGCAATTTTGGTTAAAAATAACACTCAAGGGATGCCTTTAACATGCATATAAAAAGATGAAATAATCAATTTTTCAGTTTTGAAATTTACATATCACCGTTTAAAATAATTCTCAATTTTTCAGAGGGACCGCTTACTATGGATGGAGATTCTTTGTATGGTCGACTACTTATAGCACCAAACAGGTGTAAAAGATGTTTTTATTGCTGTCCTACGCAACGGGGGCTTAGACAATGTTCCAGAGCAAAACTATCTGAATGCCTTAAGCGACAATTAGTGGAATTACCGGGGCGGCCAGTTTCTCAGCCTCAACCAACAGAACAAACTCTATCATCAAACAGTCCTTGTAAACTCACAAAAACCTGGCCTGATGGCATGAGCGGCTTACCGAAATTCAAAGTGATTTGTTCATGAAAAAACTTCAAATGATATTTATATGATTTTTTATGTATTAGAACTAGATGATTAAGTATTGTTTAGTAATTTAGTAAACATGTAAAATTTTTGCGTTAGTTTGACTATGGAGTGAATTGACCTTATTCTGAATAACACTGGTTAAATAAAACTTTCTACATATAATATTTACTCAAGAGCCAAGTTTAACCGTCCATCCTCCTAAAACTGCATAACATTTGTTTGGGGTAAGGTACGTTAAGATTATTAGGCATAATATTTATTTATTTATTAATTTACACTACTTTACAGATCCACGAATCCAATTACAAAATAGGTAATGAAATATAATATAATACAAGTTGGGTAGACAGACCTATGCTCTGTCAGAAGGGTTTTGTACTCAACTTACAAAATGCAGTAACCAGCAACGAATAAAATCAAGAAACATGTCATGTTTGAGTATCATACTATTATTAGCAAAGTTGAAAGAATTTTGAGTTCTGAGGTATTTGTTATAGTTATACCCATAAATATCTTCCTTGATAATTTTTTCAGATTTTTTAGATCACGGGTGTCCATTCGCGAGGGAGGAAAGACATTTTTCATGAATTCTCCCCCCCCCCTGTGCCCCCACTGAAGCAAAAACTATCAGTTTAAGAACTGTTTTGAAAAGCTCTCATAGAGAACTTTCAGTTGATACCATAGAGGTATACACCGGAGACGGCAAGCTCTCATTTCCCATATAAAATATTGAAGTCTCTTAATACATGCTCAATACGAACAAACATTTCATGTCCGTATACTCCAATTTTCGAAAGCTTTTGGACTTTCACGAATGAACTTACGTATGATTGTCCAAATTCTATCATTGTTCGAAATAAATTTCGAATTAGCTAAAAAAATTCATTATTTTTAGTTTTCTCTCTAATGATCATACAGCATTCACAATTGTAAACAATGCCTCCAAATATTGTTCAACAAACTTCTTTCCTTTCCATAAAATATACTGACAAACTACGAAGTGCGCCACATTTAAATCGTTTTCGATCGAAATCAACAATTGTGACACCCCTGATTTCGGAAATAATGTTTCAGCTGATGCAAAACAGGAAGTTGACATTTCCTGCGAAAATTCCATCAAAGATCGTAATTTTTAAAAATTTTCAATGAAAACGCTTGTTTCAGGTGGATTCTATAAGTGATTTCGAAAATAAAGTGTTCAATGTGTAAACGTGAGCAAAAATGTGGACGCGTCATCGAGTATTTTTCATTATTTAGGTAAGTAAAGTGCAGTCAAGGAAGCAATTATGTGTCCGGGTATAATTTACGCGATGTTTTCTGTGTTCGTCCAGGTTTTCGGTGCGATTCGTGAATGAAAACATAATTTCGAATGTTGTGTGAATCGTGCCTGCTAGAAACGGTATATGGGAGACGCGAATTTAAAGATTTTCTCGGTTGAAACAGATTTGACGCTGGTCATAGAATTCCGATAACATGCAACTGAAACTCGCTTGCATTTTAGGAATTTACGCGCTTTTTTTTCTGATTTTGATTCCTTCGGATTTAAATGGGCCTAAGTTATCCTTAAAGCTTCATGTTGAAGTAATCAATTGTGTTTTTAAGTAAAAGTTCGTAATTATCAAAGTGCAAATTGCATGTGAAATAAATGTTGCGCGCAAATGATGAAGTTTTGTCGGCTCCGTCCATAATGGTGTTAAGGTTAAATTGTTTAAAATAATTCATTTTGTTGTTGCGAAGGTGCTTGTAAAAGTTTCATGTATCGGAGTAAAGATTTTAATTAAAAAACTTTGAAGGTTTTCTAAAATACGAAATCTCGTATCAGTGCAGGGCACCTACAATATGGGAGCTGTTTTATTAATTTCGAAAACTGGTCCGTTGAATTTAAAAATGTTTTTTCTAGGTTTCTGGAGTCGTGGTGATGGGACTGAAATTGTTGTTGAAAATCGAGCAAATTAATGCCGAAATGCATGCATGGCGGTTTTACTTGAAAATATTTGTTTATTTACCGAAAAACGAAGAAACCCGGTATCAAAGTGTATAGCACCGCTATTAAAAAATTTTATTCATCTCTCTTACTTTGGAGTCGGTTTTTTTTAAATTTTAGGTGAATTTACCTATTGCGTGTATATATATACATATATATATATATATATATATATATATATATATATATATATATATATGTATATATATATATATATATACATACATATATATATATATATATATATATATATATATATATATATATATATATATATATATATATATATATATATATATTTAAAATCGTGACTATTCTAGAGGTCACAATTTCGCTCCAATCTTCACAAAATATTTAGGAAAGGCGTATTGGGTGAATATCTCAGTTAAGTTGTTTAACCAGCTAAATCGGTCGAGGGAAAACAAAATGGTGGCCATTTTAGACAAACATTCATGATTTCATTTCTGACCAAACCGTGGCTCCTATTCGGATGAAATTTGGTACAGAGGTTTATTGAGGTATGCGATGAATTTCACAATAAAAAATCCAAAGTCGAACCGTTTGAAACAAATGGTGGCCGCTCAGACGTCGAAAAGCGTGTAAGCATTGGATGTTGTAGTTGTGACCAAACTTTTCAACCGATGTTAATGAAATTCGGTTCTTTGGTAAAAACTGTAAATGCCTAAAGAATCATGTAAAAAGCTTGTGATCAGGTCTCCAAAAACAAAATGGCGGCTAGTTGAAGCTAGAAATTTCAAAGACCCAATTTTGATTCGATGGGAATGAAATTTATTTTCAAGATAGAAAGCAATTAGATCTAAAAACTTTGATTCACATACATGCTTAAGTTTCAAAATGGCGGCGATTCAAATATGCAATTTTTTCAGATTTTTGTTGCCCTCTAGTGGCCAAATTTTCCAGTGGATTTTAATGAAACTTTAGATTATGGATAATTGTACTAAGTCCTTGTACTAAACAAAAAATTATCAAAATCGGATGAAAAATAAAGAAGTCGAAAATTTAAAACCTATTATTTTCGCTGCCATTTTCATTAAAAATTTAATACTTTTGCCCTGTCTAGAGGGAAACTGATTTGACGGAGATTGGACAAATGGACTGATGAGACTCTAAGATCGAAATATTTTTAAAAATCCAAAATCAAATGCATGCATTCAAAATGGCGGCCCAAAAAGTCAGAAGGTAAGCGCAATTCGCTATCTTAGTAGCAACTGAAGTAATGAATATTTATCATGGAAACATTTTTAATGGCGTAACTTGTAAGTATTTATACAACAGACCATTTTAGGGGATTGTAAAATATTTTTACTATGCCCTACTAAAATCGCGATCTGTCTTTTCGTCCGCCTGTCCATCCGTCCGTGCGTCACAGCAAGTTTTCTCGCAAACCACACAAGCTAGAATGATGAAATTTTCTACGTAGGTCAAAAGTATGCGAGTTATCACAATAGCAAAGGCTTCATGAATTTAATCTTTCGCCGTCTCCTGTATATACCTCTATGGTTGATACTGATATCGGCTACCTTTCATGAAATTTTTTTTCTCTGTACTGTAATCATCGATTCATGGCCTGTATTTTCGAATCTTAGAATGGTTACAAAGCCCTTTTGCTAGGAGCTCTCTCCTGCCTTTTCGACTTCTTTCAATTGTATGTACTCATCTTCATGATACCTATCATTCCTGAAATTTTCATGCAAACCCTAGCAAAGCTGTAGTGTCTAAGTCGGTAAAAACCGCATATGGCTTCATGGCCATATGTTTCCATAATATTACAGGGCATATTGTTCCATAGTAATACAGGAAAATTCAAATCGCTTTAACTTCGTTAAATATTATTCGATCTTTATGAAACTTTCAGAAAAGATCAATCTTATAAATAGCCATTTGTTTGCTAAATTTTATTGAATTTAAGGGTACCGTTTAGATTTTATTCAAGAAAACACAAAATCTATATATCATACTATTACTAACAAAGTTGATTGAATTTCGACTTATCATGTGTTTGTTGTTGTTTTACTCATGAAGGCCTACATTCATGATTTTTTTTCAGATTTTTCGGATGGAAGGTGTCCAATCGCGAGGGGGAGGTACGCGAAAAGTTCGTACATTTCCCCTTCCCCAGCCCCCCTCGGTACTGATAAGGCAATTTTAAGACTTGTTTGAAAAGATCTCATTGAGACATTTCCAATGATATCCTACTCGACTACCAATGGTGAAAATTTTTTTGAGGGGTCACCTCCCTATAGTGGGAGACCACCTTAAACTCCTTTGAAAAATTTTTCCACCCTTGAACTTTCAAGAAGTCACCACTTCTGACCTTTCCACAAAGTTTCATGGCTGTAGCTTTTATAGTTTCGGAGAAAAATTGCTGTGACATACAGACGGAAGGACGGACGGACAGACGGACACAGGTCGTGATTGCAATAGGGTTTTCTATTTTAGTACAAAACCCTAAAAAAGAAAACAAGAATATAAAATAATAATAAACTAGCTAAGGAGAATATTATGCTTTTAAAAGCGTATAAGGAATGTGGCAGGGGACCCAGCTGGAACTCATGGGAACGACGTGATACGCGTACTAAAAATGAATAAAAATATATATCGAAACAAGCAAAGGGCACAATGAATATGTCAGTTGAACGCGTTCTTGAGGTGGGACTTATATAAAGCCTTTCCCGAAGGTTGGATGAAAGAATACCGTGATATAATTTAAATAAGCAGCACAGGTCTAAGAATTCTCTCCTTTTCTTGAGTGATGGAATGTTGAAGATCTGTAAGCGCTCATCGTTGGAGCTGTAAGTGAGGTTATATTTGTAAAATAGGAATCATGTGAATTTACGCTGTATAGTTTCAACAGCATCCGATAGATTGGTATAGTGAGGAGACCATGCTTGGGAGGTATACTCAAGGATTGACCGGGCTAGGAGTACAAATAGATGGACGCTTGTTGAAATGTTAAAAGACTTGTAGAAGGATCGTAAAAGAAAACCAGCGACACGTGAAGCTCTAGTGGTTATGCATGAAATATGGATGTTAAATTTCAAACCTGGGTCAAATACTACTCCTAAATCTTTAAATTTGTCAACAAGTGCGAGCAGCGATCCATCAATCCGGTATTCATATAAAACTAGATGAATTTTGCTGGTGAATCTCATGTGACAACATTTTGAAATGTTAAGTGGAAGTAAGTTACCTCGACACCAATTTCAGAGATTGTCAAGATCATTTCGAAGATATGAGCTGTCTTTGCTGGAGTTAATGAAACAATAAATTTTTAAATCATCAGCGTAAAGAAAACAATTAGTGGACAGGCATAGGGGAAGATCATTAATGAAAATATTGAATAGCAAAGGGCCAAAAATTGATCTTTGAGGAACACCAGATTTTGGGCTAAATGAGGCCGATGAAAAAAAATTATTCCATGTAACGGTGCAGGAGCGATGGTATAAGAAGGAAAAGATCCAAGAGAGGATTGAGTCGGAAACGCAGAATGATCGGAGTTTGTTAGCCAAAAGGCGGTGATCAACACTTTTAAAGGCTTTAGCAAAATCGGTGTATATGACATCAACTTGTTGGCTCTTGTCAAAAGCAAGAGAGATGGTATCCGTAAGTTGTAACAAATTAGTTACTGTCGAACGACCTTTAATGAAGCCATGTTGTTCATTTGCAAACAGGATACTGATGGCATCGTACATTCTGTTATGCACAAGTCGCTCAAGAAGGTTGCCAAAACAAGACAGTAAAGAAATCGGACAATAGTTCGAGATTTCACTTTGATTTCCGGACTTATGGATCGGAAAGATGTTAGCATGCTTCCAGACGTCGGAAAAGCAGGAGGAAGAAAGGCTAATATTGAAAATAATTGATTGTGGGGTGGATAATGAAAACAGATTTGGTATTCTATCAGAACCCGGATCACCATTAATGTCAAAAGTGAGCAGTACATATTCAATTTCCGATGGAGAGGTCACGATAGAGCGCTCAATAGGGGAAGGGGAAGGAGAAGGACACGATGAGTATATAGTGGGGTTCGAAACCATAAATGTGGAGGAAAAAAAATTGAGCAAAAACGTCACAGATAGCTTGCCCATCAGAAGCTTGGCACTTATGCCATGAGTAGATATTAGGGTTAGAAGATGTTGTTTCCAGAGAGTGTATGTATGTCCAAAAGGGCTCAGGACTATTAGATTGCAGTGATGTTTCAAACATATAATAATAAAATGGCATTGCGTTCTTCACCGCTTTTTTAGCTTCTCTACGAAGCAGTTGATAGTTGGTGAGGTCAGTGTTAGAGTTGGAATACTGAAATTTTTTGCGCGCCTGGTCCTACAAATAAAGAGCGTCTGAGACTTCAGCGGAAAACTAGCTGGGCCTCTTTTGTCGAGAGGAGAGGGCAGATAGGTACATGATTTGTAATTATGCTACTGAGATTCTCATAGAAAGTTGATAGCGCTGATTTGCCATCGAGCTTCTGTAGCATTGGATTCCAGTCAATATTATCCAGCTCGAGCTGAATTGCGTCATAGTTGGCTTTGCGGAAATTAAATCTTGGGGAAAAAGGAGTGCATTTGGACTGGGGTGCGAGAAAAGATAAACGAGCCTCAAGTGGAGGATGGTTTGGATCAGGTTTAACATATTCGGAGGGGGATTTTGTGATCAAGGAGATAGAGGCAGGATTGGTAGTAAGGATGAAATTGAGAAGTTGATTGTTTGTGTTCGGGATCATATTTAATTGCGATAGGGAGCAAAGCGATAAAAAAGATGAAAACAGGATAGAGAGATCATTGAAGGATGAGAGGGTATGAGAGCCTGAGTTCCTCCTTAGGCAAGGCATGTTAAAGTCACCACAGATTAAAGTAGTATAAGGAAGGTTTATGCTGCTGAAATACGGGTATGAAGATAATTCAGAAAAAACAGTTTTGAATTCGGAAAGGAGCATTGCAAGGGATATACACGCAAAACAATAGTAAACTCATGGCTTGAGAGATATTGATGAAGACAGTGATGTATTCTACTGTAAGTGCCGGGGAAAAGTCAGAGCAGAGTTTGCTATCTAAAGCTTTATGAATAGCAATAAGTTCACCACCACCGTCAGATTTACCTGAAACTAAACGATCTCTATCAGTTCCGTAGACATCATATAGTGGAAAAACTTTACTGCTGCCGATATCAGCAGTCAGCCAAGTTTCTGTTAAACTAATGAAATCGTCGCCGGAAATGGAAGAAGCAATTTGAATAGCTTGGTTCGCATGCCACGTACATTTTGATAATAAAAATTGAAGCTATGAGAAGTGTTTCGAAATCAAAATTTAAATTAATATTTGAAAAAGTTTTAGAACGGCCAGTTGTTAAAGTCTCGGAAGAGAGCTCACCACATGACGAGATTTTTTTCTTTTGGTTGCCTCGAAAGTTTTAATTAATGTTCCAGGAGGCCAGTATGCCGGTTGAAGAACTATGCTGCAGTTTCATTGTACAGTAAGCTTAAAGGAAGCTATAAGTCTTCCCTCAATGTTATCTTTAGTCAGTTTGCGGCAGCTGATGATCTTCACTGAAGGTCCAAATTTCGTTGAGACGTAGACACAGATGTCATTCTTCGATGTCTCATAAGCCAGCCGAGATATAAATATTTGCTTTAGTGGCGCCACGACATGAAGAGATAAAACTATTTGTGGTTCTGGCAGAATTTCAGTGCAATTAGAAACATCAGCTACTGACGTTGGTTGAGTATCCGTTACAATAGTCTTGGGTGAAGGGGGCCCATTTCTCGATAAAGCTCCACGATGAGAAGATGAGGGCCCTGGTGATGACTGAAATACATTGCTGGCCAACAGTTTGGCGCTATTTTTTGTTGCATGTTTAGTTTGCGACTTACTTCTCATTATTATGGCAGGAGCCGCATCTAATGTGACTTTAGTATTCTCCCCCCGATGGTGGAAGATCTGGTGCAGAAGGTTGTAATACATCGTGAGTATCCAGGCTTGTCTCACTTAGAGGATGTGTAGATATAGTGTCAAAAAACTGTTGCAAAGGAGCAATCTCATTACACGCAGCCGATTATTTTTTGTGCTAAGCACTCAGTTCATCACATAAAGTTTTGACCGTTAGGCTAGCCATGCAGAGCTGAGAAACAAAGGCTGAATTCGTATAACGTCTGCAGGCCTCGCAGCACCAGTGGACGCTATTGTCAGGTTAATTTATAACGTCGGCGACAGTTTCTGAATGATAAGACCGTTCACAGAGGCTGAAGATAGCACAAAATGGGACTTATCATCAGAATTGTGGCATTTAGTTGCACAGCAGGACATTTTTAATGCGAAAAATTTAAAATTATTATGAATATAGTTAAAAACTTTAAAGTTTTTCTACTTTTTTCTGGTAAATTAGATTATCAAGTTCATGAAGTACACTTCAAATGTTTTTGATTTATTTATTTTTGTTTCAGTTCGAGTGTATCCCAAGTACACCAGTTTTTATTTTTTGTATTATTTTAATGATTTTTTTTTTTGTTGTTTCAAAATTATGTATGATGATAGATAATTGTGGGAATAAAAGTTGTAATTGTAATTCAATAGTCCATACAAGAACCAATTGCAAAAAGTCTCCACGATTGCCTATCTTAGGGAGGAGATTCAATAACCAAAAGCATAAGTCTTCATAGTATAAAGAGTTGCCTATATTAAGGCTTAACCCGAAAAAAATCGTGCTTTGTAGTGTCAAATTGCATAACAAGGGGCAAATAATTAAATTGGCTCACTTACTCACTAATAAATAAAAAGCTGAGATTAAAAATATCACCTTTTCACTTTGCCACACGTTGAAATCACTTTACTGAAAAGTTGAAATCAATTTTTCACTACACAAAGAGAAAAACGAATTTTCAGATTAATAATAAAATACAGGAAATATTTTGTCACATCCGCTCTCGCGACGAAAGTCACCGAAAGTAAACAGAAGTGATGAGAAAAATAAATGATTTAAATTATGAAACATTTCGAGGTAAAACGGCGTAAATCAGTAGAGCACATGGCAAAACACGTTCAACGATTTCAAAGGAAATTGTTTGTTAAGGTGGGAGGCTCTTCAATGGGTGAAATTTTTGTACCTTGTCGTTCAGGTAAATTTCTCGGGGGAAATTTACTTATTGGAGAGAGTATCTTATATATATATATATATATATATATATATATATATATATATATATATATATATATATATATATATATATATATATATATATATATATATATATATATATATTGTATACAGGGTTATCCATTTCGTGGTAGGAAAGTATAACCCTGCCATTTGACATCTGTCAGAATTAAATGTCATCCAAAGCGTGTCTTTTTTTTTGTTGAAGGTTTGCCATTTAGAAATATGGATCGTTTAATGGTCAAAGAACGCGTTAAAATTACTAAATTTTATTATAAAAATGGTGATTCTGCTCTATCTACATTTAGGGATTTACGAGCCAATTACAGTCGACATAATCGACCTACACAGCAAACAATTTCGAACACAGTGAGAAAGTTTGAAGAGACTGGATCGATCATTGATATTTCAAAGCCTGTGCATCATCGCAACATAGTCAAAGTCAAAGTCAAAGTCAAAAGCGCTTTATTTAATACTAATCGTTATAAATTTTAAAAGAATATAAAGCAAAATCCAAACAATAACAATAAAAAAACTTAATGGCCCAAATGGCTCTCTAAATTTGTACGTTATCATTACACATTTAAAAAAAAAAAAACTATAGCAAATTCAAATCAATAAAGTTTATTACATATTTTTTAAATTTAATTGGAAAAAGGAGAAAAAACCAACCAACACTATTCTAAAATTATTTATAATCTTAACACTACAGTGAACTTTGATCCTACACCTAATATGTTTTAACTTAATTCTAATATATGCAATCAAAAACATTATCTTATACTAAAAAAATCTATAACTATGCTCCTAACCTAAGCGTCAAACCTTATCTCTAACCTAATATAATAAACATAATATAAACCTAACCTATACCTAATTTTTAACAAAAATAAACAACAACACTAAATGTAGCAATAATGAGCTGAAACTCAAAAACGAAAACGAAAAACACCAAAACTGAAAACAAACACGAAAAATTTAGACATTGTCATTCAGCCACCAATACCTGGATTGCGCCGTCTCAACTTGATCAGCTTCAACGAATCTAGCAAATGAGTATCTCCATTGAAATCGTTGGTCTCGTGAACTCAAATTCGGAGGATATTTTATCTTCTTATCGGTGGCCCGTCGATATATGTGATATATGACTGGGACGCCGTCAGAATCAAAAACATATCCATTCATGTCCAAATACACGAATGCTTCTGGAGGAATGAAGCCAGTAGCGAGGCAAGTCGCTATATACCCGTCTGTAGGGTGGAACGGCTGTGAAATCCAAGGGTTTTCACTCACAGTCACAGATCTTGCGATATGATTCCGAAGAAGCTTCAATATGAAGATATCGACTCTAGTCACTTCAGCAGTTTGATAAATTCTTCTATTCGATATATAATGTTTCCAATCCGTCTCAGGCTTTCTGTACAAACCAGTACATGCACGAAGACATTTCCTTTCGAAAACTCTTAATTTTTCCATAGTACTAGCACTCTGGTTGTACCAGATCTGACATCCATAGGTCAAAACTGGTCTAACCAGTGTCTTGTAACAGATAATTTTGACCTTTTGATCAATGTATCTGGAATGAAAGAGTTTTCGAAGGGCCATGACTACTTTAAGTGCTTTATTGAGCATGATTTTCACATGTTCAGTATAGTACAGATACTGATCGAGATAAACACCGAGGTATCGAACACAAGATTTATGTGGAATTCGTTCTGAACTACCCTCGCCAGCCATGATGTGGAAATCTTTCCAATTACGTTTCAGGTCTTGACTGACCCCCTGCAGCGTTGTCCGAAACAAGATTGTTTCACACTTCTGCGCATTGATTTTCATTCGCCAATTGTCAGTGTACAGCTGTACATCATTGAACATTTTTTGGAGATTGCTCTGAACTATTGTAGCTTTTCGGTCAGCCGTGTAGATGATCAGATCATCAGCAAACGCTACCAATGATCGCTTTGGCGAGACGTTAAAATCAAAGCCGTTCAATAGCTTGCGAATAAAGATTGAGAAGAGCAGAGGCGCAGTAACTGTTCCCTGCTGTAGACCATTCAAGACCTTGAACTCGCGCATTGTTGTCAGATTTCCATCGGTTACAACAAACGATTTCCCGTATAACATATTACACATCATGGCGACAAGGTGTCTGGGGAACTTGTCCTGAAGAAGTTTAAAAATAAGTCCATCTAACCATACCGTATCAAAGGCTTTCTCCATATCAATGAGACATGCTCCAACACATTGTCTATCATTTAGTTTCCAACAGATGTCTGAGGTTACTTTCGTTATTGCATGTGTGGTCGAATGCCTGGCACGAAAACCAAATTGGCAATTCGGCATCAACTCATTTTCCTCAATGTGGGCGTTTAATGCTCTGTTGAGTATCACTTCAAACACCTTGCTGATGTTAGGCAGCAAGCTGATTGGGCGATAGCTTTTCGGGCATAAAGATTCTTTTCCTTTCTTCAAGATCGGAAATACCTTAGCCTTTTTCCACTCATTTGGGAAATATGAATTGCTCAACATGTTGTTGAACAATATGCAATAGTTCCTAATAGCAACCTCAGGCAAATGTCGGAGAACTACATTTGGAATACCATCATTACCACATGATTTCTTGTTGTTTATCTTGCGAAATATGAAACACAAGTCTTCATAGCTGACAAAATAATCAATTAGATTCAAGCTCGGTATGAGGTCAGATGTTAATGTTTCATTGAAATGAAGAATTGATTGGCCGTTCAGGCTTGATTTGAAGTCGGAAACTTTTGCTTCAACGACCTCTGAAAAAATTTCGTTCCCTCTCTCAGGGTTTGGTAGATGAACCAATTCAAAATGTGTTCCAATCAGGGCAAGTTTATCCAATCCTTCACAAATAATCCTGTTTCCATTTCTATCCGGAGTCGTACTATCAATTTCGATACCAGCCCTATCGAGAAGATTTATCTCATCACTAGTGACTTCAAGATTCGATACCTTCACTCGAGACTTCTTGCGGAATATGCTATTCACTTTCGCGAACACGCCGTCTGGGTCCTGTGGGCTAATACCCCTCAATTTTTCCGCCCATTGATTGCTGACCTCACTCCTGAAGTATGACCGGATTAAGTTCCGGACATTCTTCAGATGTAATTTCAACAAAGACAACGAGGGATGGTTGTAGTCCAAAAATCGTCGATAAATATTGTTGACGCGTGTGAGAAGGAGGCTTTTCAATCTTTTCAACCTTGCGATGGTTGGTGTTTCATATCCTTCCATATTGTTTCGATGTTTAATCTTGGGAACTACTTTCTCAATCGTTTCCAACGTCAGCTTCTCTAACTTCGACAAATAGGCATCTATTTCATCGTTAGTTAGATTTCTGTCATTAGGAACCATTGAGCAAGAGTTGCCGCCATCAGAAGGGGGACATTGCTTCTGGTACTCCCGATTAAACTTCTTTTGAAACTTTCCCCAGTCTGTTTTTTTGAAATTCAACCGATGATTTTCATGTTGAACTGGAATGAGGAAGAAATCATCCCTGTGATGATTGATTTCCATTACGATTGCGTTATGGTCGCTATCATAAGGAAGCACCTGCAGTTTCCGTTGAGGACTATTAAAGTTGAATTCGAGTCTTGCGTCAGCAATGCAAAGGTCCAAATATGAATTTGTCCTAGGGTATGTTGGGAACTCCGACCCATAAAGATCGCACCTGTATTCAATTTGGTTCTCTGTTATCCACGATTTCAGGAATACACCTCTTGGATTATTGGTGGCGTTCAGCCATGATGTATGCTTGGCGTTCAGGTCACCAGCAAGAATATAATAGTTATGCAGCCTGTTCAATTCGAGTATTTCGAACAAGGAATTGAGTTCCTCCTTGAGCTTGAGAACAGTTCCACCAGTTGCATAGGCAGAGATAACGAAGAGGTTATCCCCACCTGGCAGTGAGATTTTGATAACGGACACTTCAAGAGATTCAAAGCTTTTGAATTCGACTTTTTCAATATTTTGGAAACAATAGGGTCTTCGAACCAATATCCCGGTGCCACCTCCCCCATCACCTATTACCCTATCGTTTCTTACGAATTCAAAATCCTTGAATGTCATGAAGTGCCATGAATTGAGGTGGGTTTCGGTTAGAAGCAGGATGTCAGGCTTTTGTCTGGCAATGAATTCAAGGAGATAATCACGCCGATGTAAAGTAACAATGGAGTTGACGTTGATCGAGATGAGACGAATCCTATCCGTGGGAATGTGGCTGGATGACAACTTATTTTGAGCCATTTGAAAGTCCTAAACGCTGAAAAACAATGTTAATTTTCGAATCTTGTTTATCGATTCGCTCTGATAAGGAATTTAATTATTGATAAATTTTGAGAAGCAGCTCATTATTGCCACTTACATTATTTACCCTATTTTCCGCATTTTCTGCTGGTCCTCTAGCGGCGAGTGCAAATGATACTCCGGGCTTGACGAAGTTCGGAGCTAAGACACTGCGGTGTATTTGTGTTTGTTTTGGGGCCGATTTCAATCTTGCATCCTGATATCGGGAGCATCCTCGATATGATGCCGGGTGACCAAAAACACCGCAGTTCACACAATATAACTTCTCTTTTGGCTCCGTCTGAGCCAATTTGCACTCACCGGGAGCATGCACGTCTTTGCATTTAACGCATCGGTAATGCATGGCGCAGTTGGCAGCCGAATGCCCAAATCGTTGGCAGCGATAGCACTGGTTGATTTCTCGCTTCTGGAGGCGTTCCCACCTCACCACTCAAAAATTTAAATACCTGATTTGCTGAAGAGCGCTTGGACTGCTCTTATTTGTTATTTGTACCAAATAAAGTGGTAAGTTTTTTTTTTCTACCGTCGACCTTCTTGTCGCGAATGTTTTCACTGAGATAAACTCGATTTGTGGCGCCGTTTCCTTGAGAACCTGAAGAAGATCGACGGTATCTTCTCCGCAGTCCAAGCCCTTCAGCAAGAACGTCTGGTTCTTCTCGCTCTTGGGGGTATAGGTGAAGTGCGGAACCTCCCCAGAATTCAAAGCATCTTTCGCTGATTTGAAATCAACCAGTGATTTCGTTCTAATTGACAGCTTCTCAGAATTTACTCGTTTGATTTCGAAATTTGTCAATTTGTTTTCAGCTGCCAACAGCCGAACCATGTCTTTTCCGCTTTGCCCGAAGACATTAATCGGCGGAACTTTCTCAGTATTCTTGGCTACTTTTTGAGGAGGACCAGCAGAACTACGGGCTGGTTTCTTCTCCCTATTTCTACTTTCATTATTTTTATTTTTTAAATATAAGATAAAATTATCGTCTTTGTTACCTTCGTCTACCTCCATGTCCTGCTGGAGTCCATCCAGCGCCGCAAAGTAGTTCTGGCTTTCATTCGTGCCACCAGCACTTAATACCTCTTCAGTTATTATTGGAGTTGCAGCTTTCTTCTGTTTTTCGATTTTTCGTATCGGGCCACTCTCTTGAACTTGTTTTGCCGTCTTGAACATTTCTTCATACGTTTGAATTCTTGCCTTTAGCTCTTCGATTTCACTTCGAAGGCGGCACACTTCCTGTCTATCCTCGAGCACTTGTGTTTTGCGACCGGCATCTGCGGTATCCTGGGTGCTCGTGTGTCTCCGCTTGTTGACACTTGCCAATTTCACACCGTCACTCTCCCCGGGGCCCCCCAAAGGAGGGAAGCCGTCGGGCTCCTCCATACAGCAGTCCCGAGTTGTCTTTGGTTTGTTGCTTTTCTTGATTTATTGGTATGGTTGGTCGATGCCTTCGACGATTAATTCTTCCCCAATAAAATCAAAACTTACTTTTGACTGACTCGTACAAAATTAATTCAATTATTTGAAACTGACTTTTGTGAAAAATTAATTAATTTTTAAAATTATTGACAGGAGCGATTAAAAACACGTCTACACGCAACGAGTGCTAGACGTAGAATCATTCACTTTGTAACTCAGTATGGTCCCTCCCAATTATGCTGCAACTTCGGAGACCTACCCTTGAGAAAATTTGAAGAGACTGGATCGGTTATTGATATTGCAAGGCCTGTGCATCATCGCAACATTCATTCTGTTGAAAATATCGCTGTCGCTGCTCAAAGTGTGGAGGAATACCCGAATTTATCGATTCCTCGACATGCTAAACATTTGGGCTTGTCTTACGGCTCATTGTGGCCGATTTTGCATTTGGATTTGCATCGCCATCCATAAAAAATCCAACTCACTCAAGAACTTAAGCCTCAAGACCATACACAACGCAGAATGTATGCGAATTTGGTGATTGAACAACAAGCCATTGATAACGATTTTTCGAACAAAATTTTCTTTAGTGATAATTTTTCGCTCAGTGGTTACGTAAATAAACAGAATTGCCGCATATGGGGCTCTCAAAATCCTCAGGTGATCGCAGAGAATTTGGTGTGCATTATGGTCTGATGGTGTTATTGGCCCGTATTTTTTTGAAAATGATCAAGGAAGAGCCATTACAGTCAATTCTGACCGCTATGGACGGATGTTTTCCGATTATTTTTGGAGAGAATTTGAAGATTATGATCTGGAGAACATGTTGTTCGAATAGGACAGAGCCACAAGCCACACAACACAGGCTAATCGAGAACTTTTGCAAGAGAAATTTCCAGGACGCGTAATTTCGAGATTGAGTGATTGGCTATGCAAAAGGTCGTGTTTACGTAAACAATCCTCAAAATCTTGAGCAATTGAAAACCGATATTCGTGAAGTTATGGCCGAGATATTGCCGGAAATGTGCCAAAAAGTCATTGAAAATTCCCCAAAAGGATTGAAGCCTGTAAGAAGTCCCGTGGAAGACATTTGAATGATGTTGTATTTCGTGTATAATGGCAAGGTTATATTGAATAAAAAATTTTGTTTCCATGTGAATATTTTGTGCTTTCTTTAGCTTTACTTACCCAAGCGTAAAATGGATAACCCTATATAACCGTTAGCAATAAGTTTGAAAAGTAAATTTTTATTTAAACGTCACAGATTCCTATTTCTACTTCAGATTCCGGTTTTTTTAAATTATCCTTTTTATTATAATCATTTTATACTATTTTTAAAAAGGCAGTTCTGTTCTTTGTCGAATCAAGAATTCCTTTACGAGATCCTGATTATTGTAAACGCGTGTACAGACAATTTTTCTAGCTTTTCCGCTGGTGACACATCAACTAGCCTGAACTGCAAAATCTCTCGGTGTCTTTTCATATCTGCAATGCTACTATCACTTGATGATGAATTGCATCAGAAGCTTCACTACTTATTTTCAGGAAACCATTATGCTGAATAAATATTGTATCACAAGTTAAGTTGCCATGTATTATGCGCGGCGAGCAGGAATGCAAATAGCATAGACCTGTGAGAGTTTGAGTACATCATCGCTTCTCTTCAAAAAATGTTTGAGATACCCTTTGTATACTCTGTGTAAATATGACCCCAGGGTTGTCGTTATGAGTGTCAATCTAATATCGATGAAATTTTATTATATTTGGATGCTCTAGCTGTGTAAGATTATCGAAACCCTGTTCGATTTTCTTCTCTTGCGCTATGAATTTTGTGCATTCTGAAAGCCAAACTTCATTCTAAAACACCTCTAAGTATATCTTCTACGGTATTCATGGCCGAATAAACCCAAACTATCCCTGATACACTTCTTTGCTCGATCTCTTCAAATATTTCACTTTCATTTTCGGAGTCTTCATCATTTTCTCTGGGCCATCTACTTAATTCTTGGTCAGTCATTCTTGAACCACTTCCAGGCATCACTAAATATTGGCAGCTATCCGAAGCTATTTTGTCGTCTTCACGCTGGGTTTAGTTGAAGGGAATATAACGTTGAGCCCTGGAGCACGGTTGCAATCTTACTAGCACTGATGTCGATACTATTGTCGTCTATTTAGCAGTAGTTAAGACCTTTATAAATTCATAGTCAAAACACGATTGAAACGATAACTTCCTACTCTTATTTAAACATAAGCCGTACAACCTAAAAATTTAATAGTATCAAATAATTCAAATCATTCACGCAAATTTACAAGGACTTCGTTTACATAATATGTATTTCAATCTGACATTTTGGTTCAAAATGACTGCCTTGGCTTCGTATGGCGTCAATACAAGTTATTCGCGTAAACTCATAAATGATACTTCGATCTTTAACTCTAAAATACAGGCATTGTATAATAAGTAACCGGACTGAGCCTGCTCCGCGCCGTCAAAGCGTCTGCTAACCGGTATCTGGTGCTTTAGTGGTGGTGGGGGTCTAGGTAAGGGGCTGCAGTAGTTCTCTCAGGCGCTTGGAGGGAAAGCATCGAGCGAGAGCGGAATGCGTGTTCAGTTACGTCGTCGGAGTGAAAATTTTGTGTCAAACTCAAGAAAACGGCCATGGAAACTCTTCAAATGATTCAAGAGGCTTACGGTGAGGATGCTGTGTCCAGAACTCAAGTGTTTCAGTGGCGCAGAAATTTCCGGGAGGGCCGCGATGACGTCCATGACAAACAGCGCGTCGGTCCTCCATCAACGAGTCACACGGACACAAATGTGCAAAAAGTGCGTGATGTGTTGAACAGTAATCGTCGTCTGAGCATTCGGGCTAACGCAGATGAGATGGAATTGATAAGATGACCGTTCACAACATTATTAAGAACGATCTGGGCATGAGGAAGCTGTGCGAAGCTGGTACCCAAACACCTGACTGATGCGCAAAAGGAGCGTCGTGTTGCTGTCGTTTTGGAAATCCTTGATCGACCGCAAACCAAACCAGGGTTCTTACAGCACAGATATGACACCAGCGGACTTCTTTCTGTTCCCCAAGATCAAGAGACACTTTAAGGGGACGCAGTTCGGGACTCTGGAAAGCGTTCAACGTGCTACGATAAGGGGTCTAGACAGCATCAGGGAGCGTTCGGGGATTGGAAAATCCGGTATCAGCGTGTTATCGACTCCAATAGGGACTATTTTGAAGATTTCTAAAGAAAAATTGTCCGTTTTTTGCCAATAAAAAATTTCCTGAGGTCAGTCCGGTTAATTTTTATTCAGACCCTGTAGTGCGAGGTTTCTGTTCTGCCCATGTTTAGTGTAAAATCTTGTTGACTTGTTTGTCCTTTGTAAGAAAACTGGAGATTCCGATTTTTTCTCAGATATAAACCAATACGTACCTTGCTTCTGTCTCGTTTATTTTTGTTAAGGTTCACATTAAAAACACTCACCTGTAAAGAGATAAAAAAAAAAAATTTATTTACTGTTTGTATTCCATTGTATTTTAGGGGTTAAAGTTAAATTACATTGATGGTATGTGTTTGCGCCGGGACTCTTTTGTCCCGAGCTTTGATTTTATTATTCTTTTATAGACTTTAAAATTTTAACATTATTTTACTTTCATTTTAACCATACAGAGATACTGTATAATCAACAATTGAAACAAGACACATTAGGACAAGAATTCGCAGAATACATAACGACCCAACCAACAATTGAGCAATGAATAAACTTTTCTTTCAAAGTTTTGACAAATTAAAAAATGAATGAAAAATGGGTTACTCAATTGATAAAATGAAAATGTGGTATTCGAAACATAAAGTATTTTTGCTTTGTTGCAAATTGAGTTTGAATTTGGTGAATTGAATTAAAATGATCGATCAATTGATAAATCGAATTAATTTCAACTGGGCTAATTATTACAGTGCTAATTAACCTTAACATATATAACTTTTGTAAGTTGATTGAAGCATTGATGTTGCCGAATCAAGCCGTGATGGGTGCTCAGGGGTATCAAGAACTCAACATCCCCCCCCCCCCCGTTGAACGATCCGTTCAACGTCCTCCAAGGTGTGCAGTAGGCTGTCGCGTCTAGGTAACGGCACTCGTGGTTGAACATGCAGGTTGGATTGTTGTTTGCAGGAACGCCAGCGGAGGTAGATTACCAGTATGACTAATTAGAGAATGCCCAGAAAATTGACGGTGCACTGGTGGATGTCATAGTCGATCACTTGATCGGTCCATGAAATATCTTGCGCTTGTAGTTGTCACCGCAGTTCCTCGATTTCAGATGCAGAAAAGAAAGAGCAACTTCCACTGGCTGGAAGATAAAAAGACTCAACCTAATGGTTGAAAATATAGGCCCGTATGGGGTCTGGTTGTTAAGCTTTGTGTTGGAGAGGCATGCGCTATGGGAGCTAGCAGGCAAATCAAGAGGAGCGCCACAATTGACTTACCGGTTCGCATCGATCGCCACCTTGTCCTCGGGATGTCGTCGTCGCTGATCTGGGACCCTTCCTTTGTCAAGTGGGGGAACTTGCTTGTGATGGTTCTTCATTAGACTGTGCGTCGTCAAGTACTGGTAACGAGCCAGTTTGTGTATTGGTCTTTCCAAACCATCGGCGCCTTCGTACGTTTTGAAAATTTGCCCCAGTGAATCGATCGGGTGTCATCTTCGCTTATGATGACCATTGTTCCCGAGATCGTATTGGGGTGTGACTATCTCAACTTGACACGGTGCTGCAACTGCTCCAAGTACTCATGCGACCATCGCCTCCAGAATTCGAGTTTAAGGTGATTGATTAGCTTCCATCGGGCATGCAAACCTCTCGTGACTGGCTCTGCGAGACCATCCACCATGGCTGTGAGGAGTTCTCCGATGAGAAAGAGTGCTGGAGCTAAGGCTGTCAAATCATTGGGATCGTTTGACATCGGAGTCAGTGGTCTGGAATTGTGGATAGCCTCAACCTCAATCACCAAGGCATGCAGCTCCTTGTAGGTGAGAGCCGCCGACGAAATGCCTCGACGGATCAAATTTTTGGCTGGTTTGACCGCTGCCTCCCATAAGTCGCCAAAAAGAGGCCCACGTGGAGGGATGAGGTGGAAATCGATTCCCCAGCTGGATCACGCCATTGTTACTTCTTGACGCGCTTCGTTGGAATATAATGAGGACGACAATTCTGATAGCTGGTTGTGAGCACCCACTAAGTTGATTGGTAGGTACCCTTTTTGCGGTTGGGAAGTGGATCATCATAGGCCCACAGAAATCCACGCCGGAGCTGATGAACGGACAGGCTGGCTAAATACGTGCACTCGGCAGGTTTCCCATGACTTATGAAAACAGCTTAGGCTTGACTCGGGTGATCTCGCGAGTTCTTTTCCTCGAACTAGCCAGAACTGCTATCTAGTGGTAGCAAGCAGTATTTGCGCACTTAGATCACAGTGATCGCGATGGATGTCCATCATCAGCAGTCTGGTGAATGGAAGTTCAAACGATAATAAAATGGGATGTTTAGCGTTGAACGTGATCTTGGCAGCCTCCAGCCTCCCAACGACACGGATTATGCCCTCTGGATCCAGAAATGGCGCCAATTCTACCAACGGACTGTGCTTGGAGACTTGTCTCCCTGACATGATGTCCAAAAGTTCGCAGTTAAAAGTTTGTGATTATACATACCTCACGATAATCTCCAGGGCTGTTTATAATTCATCACTATTGATGCTTGATTTGTCAGTTGAGATTGATTGACTGCCAGTTTGAGGCCACAGATAAACCGCTTCATGAAGGTCACTATTTGCTGCAGCCTCATGAAGGAGTTTCCGTGTTGGATCCGCTGAATGAAGTGTGTTTCAGGAGCCTCTGCCGCTACCATAGCGATCTTGGACCGTTTCGTCTCCAAGTCGCAAGAGCCCCCACTCTGATACTCGGAAGGCCAAACTGATTCTGCCTGGATAAAAATTGTGGTCCCTGTAACCACATACCAGAGCGGATCAATTCTGCCGCCGCCATCCCACGTGACAGGATGTCAGTTGAGTTACGCCACGTGTCACCATCGGTCCAGCCTTGAGAGGGTTTTCATGGCCAAGACACTGTTCACGACAAAGGTATTGTACCATGACACAGTAGTGTTGAGGCACGCCAAGACAATCTCGGCATTGGTCCAGAATACCTGAAAAATCTCCTGCGGATTTAGCGCTGTTTTAGCTCGTATTGTGAGCTCAGCGCACAGTTTCACCGCACACAGCTCCAGGCGCGGAACAGTAAGTGTCTTGATCGGGGCCACTCTTGACTTGTCGCACAGCAACCTGGCGACGACTTGACCGCTCCTCAGGGTTGACCGCATGTATATCGCTGTGCCATATGTCTTCTCGGGGGCATCACAAAAGGTGTGCAACTGTACTTGCATGGGTTTCTCGCCTGTACTGATGTGACGAGAAAATCGGGCCTGCTGCAATAATGGCAGACCACTGCGGAAATCGGACCAGTGGGTATGGATCCAATCCAGTCCAATTCCAATCGGCATAATTCCTGCAGGAATATCTTAGCTGCTACTATCACAGGAGCCAAAATGCCCAATGGAGCGAACTTTTTGGCTATATCATATGTTATCGTTCTCTTGGAGAACTTAGCATCGGTTGGATCCAGGTTGATTTGGATTTGAAACTCGTTAGTCTTTGGATGCCAGATGACTCCTAACGTCTTCATGTAGTTTTCGTGTAAACTACTTAAGTCTAGCTGGACCTGTTGGTCCTTAGGTTAATCCTGCTTCAACAATAGAGAACGGTGGGCACACCATTTGCGCAAATGCATACCTGCGGTCGAGAGTATAGTGCATAGCTACACCTGTTTGCGAAGTGCCTTCTCTAAGCTGTCTGCCCCGGTCATGACATCGTCAATATAGGAATCTTTCTCCAACGCGGTGCTGCCCAGAGGACCTTTCTGCTGTTCAACTTGTGCTAGAACCTGTAGACATTTTGTAGCTAGATACGGGGCACACGTTCTGCCGTAGGTTACTGTTTTCAACTGGTATATCGCATTAGTTGCGTTGAACTATTTCTCCAAATTAAGCCATGGTACGGTATTCAAGATGAAGCATAATCTGCCAAATTCAGGATGAAGCATTATCTGCCGATACATATTCTCAGTGTCGGCGGTGAATACGAAACAAGGCTGAACTATTTCTCCAAATTAAGCCATGGTACCAACGGTATTCAAGATGAAGTATTATCTGCCGAATTCAGGATGAAGCATTATCTGCCGATACATACTCTCAGTGTTGGCGGTGAATACAAAACAAGACAGTCTGAAACGCAGGAGTATCGAAAAAAAGGTCATCCTGGACAGTATGCCTTGTATGTAGGACAACATTCAACGAAACGTTTGTGGTCGTCTTTCTTGACGCATCGAAAACCCCCACAGCTTGGTTATACTGCTGTCAGGCTTCACGACACAATGATGTAGAAGGAAGTATCGTGATTCCTCCCGCTGCTGCGACGTCACCTCCTTGATATGCCCAAACTGAATATATTCCTCCATGAAGTCCTCGTATGGTCCTGGTCTTAGATCAGGGTTCCTCTTCAGTCAAAGGTCCAAGGCAATGAATCTGCAAGTTACCACTATTTGGGAATCACCTAACGTCTCATGATCTTTGCTGAATGGGAGTTGAACCAAGAAACGGCCGTCGGGACCTCTTGTCATTATCAGATAGAAATGTGCTTCGCAAGTCTTTTCAGTTAACATAAGCTTGTGCTGCGGATCCTGTACTTCCTCAACTTCTCAAAATCACTTGATGAGCTGATTAAGCTGGTTATCTTCTGCCAGAATGCCGCATGTCACGGAAGACACTTGAGGTGTGATCACTCTTCCGGCCACAATCGACTCTAGGAACATCTTCTAGAGCACTGGGAGTTATGGGCCCAACCTTATTTGTCCAATGGCTAGGACCTTGTAAAAGTATTCAGCACTCAGCAACATGTCAATGCGCTCCGTTCGGTCAAAGTCTGGATCTGCCAGCCTTATGTTTTTGGGAATGGGCCATCCCGATATGTTCAAGTTCTGAGACGGTTGCGGTTATATAATTTTGTCCATGACGTATGCTTCCAACTGCTCGGCATATCCTGATAATCTGAATCTTAGGCCGAGGTTCACCTTATGTTATGCCTTATAAGTACTGCTGCCTACCCTTTCAACGAGGGCAAGGTGTGGTGTTGATGATAAACCCAATTTTTTTAATCATTTTCGTGACTAGGTTTATTTGTGAGCCCGGATCTAGCACAGTTTGACAATCCGTCATCTTACCATTGCTGGTGATCAGCCTGATGACTGCCCAGAAGTACATGTCCTTGGGGTTGGAGCTCCATCAGAGACGTTAAAGTGAGCGATGGCGGTTCTGCATTCGTTTGAAGTTTCAAGTCTTGATTCGGCGTTGTGGTGCTCGAGGATATCGTCTTGGTCTGTTTGGGCTTGTTATCTCCAGGTAGATGTAGCAGGGTGTTGTGATTCTTGGAACACTGCTTGCAACTTCTGGCCACGCATCTGGAAGTCTGATGTCCTTCTCGAAGGCAATTCATACTCAGCTTCTCAGCGCGCATGAAACTTAGTCTCTTTGTAGCTGTGATCCTTAGGAAATCTAGGCAGTAGTAAAGCGGTGATTCTGCTCACACATTAAGTACCAAGAAGCTGTCGTGGCGGTCACGGTGGACTTGATGGCTTTCCTGCGGTTGATCTCAGATTCTTTTGTTTTATGGCCCAGTGTCTCGAGGGCCTGGAAACGCGTTTCCATGAAGTCTGACAAACTTTTCAAGAGTGGTAGCTCGCGCGGGTCAGATAACGATTGTTCGTATGATGCATGAGTGACTGGATGCAATTTTCAGATTAGCACATGTAACTTGAACCTTGTGGACACTTCCAGGCTCTCCAGGCCTCTGGAACACTCTTGTGTGGTGTCAGGTGTTGAGTTTTGTACATGGTCCGTCGAGTCGTTCAAGAGCTTACAATTAGTTCGAACTAGGAATCAACACACTGTTGTATCCGACCTACACCACAGAGTGGAAATTAGATTCAACATACTGTTGGATCTAAATTCAAACCAGCCGCCGCTCTATGACTCATCAAACTCATCAGAAACATGATTCAACACACTGTTGAATACGACACTAATAACAAGAGCTAGATTCTGATCACTGTTGTATCTAGTATTGAGCCAGCTGCAACTGTTCACCTGACAGTTAGTTGAAGATCTACACTCAAAGAAGCCGCCACTCTATTATTCATCAGAGATTTGATTCAGGACACTGTTGAATTCAGGTTTCAAGCAGCAGTTTACTGTTCCATCCAATATTATTATATCAGGAGCTAGATTCAGCATACAATTGGAGCTAACATTGGACTACGGCCGCCACTGTACACTTCCAGTTAAGGAAGACTTCAAATACTCACCAGCACTTTATTTCCGGTCAACGTCATTTCGCCAGCACTTAAGGTTTCCTTCTAACATTTAAGGCACCAGAAATTAAATTCCACACACTATCGAATCTAAGTTAAAAAAATTCTGTCAGTGCTACAAAGTTTCTACTAAGAAAGACCCGAAGATCACTAAATATTTTATGTTTGTAGAAAAAGATGGCTAAGCAGATAGAAAATATTCTCCTAGGCCAAAAAGACAGCATACAAAATTATAAAATTTTGAAAAAGATTCTGCTAAAATGGAGGGATGCATAAAAAGAAAGTTTGAAGACTTGGAGAGATGTTGGAGAGAGCTCTCGGAAAATCATAAAAAAAAATGATGCAGCTTTTGCCCTCAAAGCTTCCTGATGTTACTGAGAAACTTCACAAGCAAACTCATGCTATCTACAAATCGGCTATCGAAAGCATTTCAAGCTATCAATACCCAAGAAAAATCGAGATTGAATCACAGTTACGGCTTCAAAATTAATATCTGGAGATGATGACGCCGCAGCGTGCGCTTATCTTGACTCAGTGGTGTCATCAACAAGCTTTCCAACAGCAACCAGTATGATAAGCTATTCGAGTACGAGCGCAGTTCCTAGTTACGACAATCCTTCAATCAATTTGTCAGTTCAATCACAAGCAATACTTAACCATCCTTATCGAGAGTTAAACAGACTAAGCAACTTCCCTAAACTGCCACCCGTTACGATACTTTCGTTACATATTACAATGATTAGATATTAGGAATGGAAGACATTTTTTCTAACGTTATCCACAAAAATTTTTTCTTAAGCAACATCGAGAAAATGCAATATATACTTAATTCATTAGAAGGAGCCATCTTCAACTAGCTAGTAGCAATTACGAAACTACACTGAATCTTTTGCGCGCCAGATTTAACAACAACCAAAAGATAATAATGACGTACATAAATATGATTATTGATTCAAAAAAACAGAGCATAGATCTCAGCTAGATATCATCATGCTGTATGATCTCATAAGAGAATGCCTAGAGGCTTCGAAAATTTTAAAATGCAATACCGATGAATGGGGACCAATAATCGTGTGCATTACGACGAGGAAGCAAGTCTACGTTTTTTTGAAGAATACTTACCTAATCCTCGTGAAATGCCTTCTTTACCAAACTGCCAAGTTGCAGCTTTCGCAGACGACATTTGCATATACAGCATAGGCGCAGATCCAACTTCCATTATTTCTAGCCTTGAAACGGCGTTAGAACTTACTTATCAATACTACCATAGATGGAAAATTAAAATAAATGTTGCAAAAACGAAGTCAATATACTTCACCAGGAAGCGTAAGCCTGCTCACTTACCCAAGCGACCAATAAATTTTTTAGGGCAAACTATTCCTTGGAGCGAGGATCTTAAATATCTTGGACTTATATTCGATACAAAACTAACTTTCAGAAAACATATTGAGCATATTAGCTCCAAAGCGTTTAAGGCCGTGCTTTCGCTTTATCCCCTTCTTAATCGTAATTCACGTCTCAACACCAGAAACAAAGTCCTCATCGTCAAAATGGCAATCCAACCGATCATCCTATGCGGCTCGCCTACCTGGATCCAATGTGCTAAATATCTAGTAACAAAGCTTCAGATCACCCAAAATAGATACCTGAAAATGGTCCTTAACAAATCATTTTACTTCTCTTCTGAAAAGCTACACAGACTAGCTGGCGTTAGTCCAATTCGTAAGCTCGCTGCATTGCACCGTGACAAATTAATCGCGAAAGCAAAAGACTCGCCCAATCCGCTAATACACGCCCTGGCGAATTGAAAATCAGCAGTTGCTACCACCTATCTTTTGGCCGTAACCTAGCCTCATAGAATTTAGCTAGTTATAAGTAGAAAGTTAAGTTATGTTAAGCTAATAAAAGTTCAGTAGAGGTTTTTGCCTAAATTTTCCTCTAGCTAATTGTAATACGATAATATGCATAGTTTTAAGTAATGTTCAAACGATGGTGAGATGACTTTGTCAGAACACCTACTATATTATAAGGCCTCTGTACCGCATACATTCCAATAAAGAAAAATTATATATATAAAAAAGACATCAAGTCTTTGACTGCCTTAAAGCTGGGAATAGGTACTACGGGAAGACCAGTATTCCCCTTCACGCATAGTTGAATTTTTTTTAGTGTTAGTAAAACATGTTCATAATATTTGTGCATCAGTGCCGTAAGGAATAAAGTTATTTTGAGTAGGGGCAGAATTATTTAGATTTAAATTTAGCGTGAGGAATACTTAGGAGAAATTAATCTCTTTATTGGCTTTATATAAACAATATATATATATATATATATATATATATATATATATATATATATATATATATATATATATATGTATATCTATATATATATATATATATATATATATATATATATATATATATATATATATATATATATATATATATATATATGAACTATGCAGTAGAACTCCAATTATCCGAATCAATTGGGACCGGGCCCCATTTGGATAACCGAAAATATAAAAAAAAAATAAAAAAGGGTATACTTTAAAGAAAAAGAACATGTTTTCGGTACTGTTGGATTATAATTAATTACTCTAGTGTAACTACACTAACAACGAATAGAATATGTTACGAACGCTACAGTACACAAAATGTTAAATGATAAGTGTTACATACATACCTTAATATGTAATTCTCTTGAAAATATACTGTTGTCAAAAGATTTTATTTTTTGAACATTTCGTGGACAGTACGTTGCCTTGTCGTAGTAGAACGTTTTCGAGCGGCGAGTTCCCGCAGGTGCTTGATGGCTTAAAGTTGTACTGTATCACATTCCGGTTGCCGCTTCATCCACTTTAAGGCGTTTTTAAAACCAAGAAACGCTTCTCCGTGCGTGGGATCATTTTCATCCTTAGTTTCTTCCCCGGTTTCATCGTTGTCGTTGGTATCATCTTACCGTTTGTTAATAACACTCTCCGCAATTTCATCATCTATCATAATAGGAAATCCTTGGTCGTCTTCATTACATTGAAGCCACTCCCCCACATCATCAATATCGCATTCTTAACAGCCCGTCGTTTCCTTGGCAATGTCAACAAATCCTACCATGGACAGACCATGTTCCTGTTCATCAGCGGCAGCTGTTGTTTGCTGTTGTTAGTGTTTACTTTGGTTTTCAGCTTCCAGTTGTTCCTTTGTTGATGTGCCGTTTATTCTATACCAAGTCATTTAAGTGAAACACTTTCCACCATATTTTTGTAAATGAATGCAAAACTATTTCTTCGTTGTTCTCTTCAGCAAATAACAATTTTTGGAGCAACTGGCATCGAAAGTGTTAGATGGTGCAGTCAATCATGCCCCGATCCATAGGCTGCAGTAGACTAGTAACATGAGGTGGGAGAATAGGCATTTAAACTCGCCATTCTCACTCTCGAGAAGCTCAACTGGCGGATGAGTTGGCGCATTGTCGATGATGAGTAGAACCTTTCCCCTTTTCCTGGTTTCTTTATTAAATTTGTTTACATCAGGGATGAAGGTTTTATTATACCATTCGAGAAATATACTTAAATCCATTAATGCACCTTTTTTGGTTTGTATAGGTCACTGGAAAGTTGTTAACATTTTTAAAAGCTCTTGGCTTCCTTGGTTTGCCAATCATTAGCAAAGGTAGCCAATGGTTGCCTGTAGAGCTAGCACAAACGAGAATGTTGACGCGTTCCTTACTGACCTCATGCCCTGGATCACTTACCTCCCTTTTAGATGCCAATGGTTTCCTAGGCAACGCCTTTTATTTTAAACCAGTTTCATCGGCATTGTAAACAAGATCCGGATCGTAGTCTTGTTTGCTTTTCAAAAGTTTCCAGAAAGGTATTGGCAGCTTCACGATTGGCAGACAGTTTTTCTCCCGCTACATCTAACTCCCAAATGCCATCCCTAGATTTAAAATTGTGGAGCCAACCTTGGCTTGCTTTAAACGCCACCATGCCCATTTTTCACTAAATATCAGTGCTCTTTCATATGAAATTTGACCTGAAATCGTTTGTCCAATTGAACGTTACCGTAGGAACCACGTGAAAACCGTGATTTCAAGCTGTCCATTTTAAGCTTTTTTCACCACTTTCCTAGATGAACATCCATCTTTACCATCTAATGCACTTACAAAACTTAAAACTTTAGCGCTGTTAGGGCCCGATATTGTAGCCGCTCCGGTGCCAAATCTCTCTAAAAGTTGTTTTCCAGGCACATCTTTATTTAATTGATTGACAATTTCCACTTTATCACTCAGTAAAAGCGCAACACGTTTACGTTCACTAAATCCAGCACTAGACGCTAAACGCAATGTCACCACGAACGACAGCAGAAGACGCTAAACGTAATGTCAACACGTGCAGCGGTCAAATGCTCGGATGCGGATAGATACTCTGGTTCGCAAGTGCGGGTGAACTTAACCAACAAAGATGAGAATAGCAAAGCAGATAAGACAGACTGGTGGGAATGCAGGGAGCGCATGTTAGAGGAATGATGGATGGTGTACGCGTCGTTGCTATAGTAATGACACATAGGCATTGCCTGTACACTATCCTATTGCACGCACTTGCGCTGTATTTTTAAATATTTATTTCGCCGAAAATCGATTCGGATAATTGGGGTTCGGATAATTGGAATTCCACTATATATATATATATATATATATATATATATATATATATATATATATATATATATATATATATATATAAATATACATATATATATATATATATATATATATATATATATATATATATATATATATATATATATGTAAATATAAATGTTTATATATACATACATAACTGTATATATATCTATACATATATAAGTATATATATATATATATATATATATATATATATATATACATATATATATATATATATATATATATATATATATATATATATATATATATATATATATATATATATATATATATATAGATGTGACCAAATTGGATACTGGTTTGAAGAAAGAAAAACACACAAACACAACATCACAAAAAGGCATAATCATCAAGCCCAAAGCCCATTCAAGCTCCGATCAAGCTCTTGCCGATATCAAATCTAAAATCCGACCCTCTCAATGCAAGATTCCACTCCAGCTAGTCTGTCCGATTCGAAATGGTGGAGCAATTATTGAGACTTCTTGGAATGAAAATTCATCTACACTTCTCAATATTATTAAGGAAAATATGAAGGGATACGAAATAATGGAGACTAAGTCTCGTCAACCAAGATTGGTTATGAATGGATTAGAGAAGCAATTTACAAACGAGGAGCTAAGAACTGAAATCCAAAGTCTGAACCCGAACATTTTAGAAGAAGATAAAATGGAATGGAAGAATACGGAGCGGAGAATGGTAACATATTTTAGACGTGAATGGAACAATGTTCAAGAAGATAGCGAATAGAAATGTTAATATTGACTATGGATCATACTACATAAAGGAAGATTTTAACGTCACGAGGTGCTTCAAATTCCAAAAGTTCAATCACAAGACATCAAAATGTGATGAGGTGTGCAAAATGTGGATCACAGCACGATACAAGAGACTGTAAAAGCTCAGTTGAAAAATGTTGTAATTGTATAGAAAATGGTAAGAAAATTGGCCATGCACACCGGGCAGATTCAACGAAATGCCCAGAATAAAAACGTAGGATTTTGATTGCTAACAGAAGCATTACCTACGATGATTAATATGCCATTCAATAGTACAAAGATATTTGAAGACACCCAAATTTCTATCCTCTATGCCAATATAAGAAGTTCAAGACAAAAATTCAACGAACTTCAAATTTATGTAAAGCAACATTGGAATATAGATGATACTTAATGAAGTCTGGATATATTCCGAGGAAGTGGAGCATTACAACATTCAGGGATACGATTCTGTATTTTCCTGCAGGCCCGGAAGAGGAAGAGGAACAGTAATTTATATTAAAAACACTCTTAATTTCGTAACGAGGCAAGTAATACCGGATAAATACAATTTGATAGTCATCGAACTAGTATGCCCTGGAAAGAAAATAAAAATTGGCAGATTTTACAACCCCATCCGACTTAACGCGCAAGACCTGTGCTTGACATTAGATAAACTATATTCTATTGAAAATAATATGATCACAGTTGTCGATACAAATATAGATCTAATGGTTGAATCTAATGAGTCAAGGATGTACAACGACGTACTAAAAACGAATGGTGCCACTATTGTGAACCCACTTCAACCTACTCGACTAGCATCTGATACCTGCCTGGATCACATCGTCACAAATGATAATCAAATTGCTGGGAAAATTGCTTACACTCTAGAGGACTGGCCAGAACTTGATCATCGTGTTTTGAAAGTTGTTATTCAAGGCATTAAAATAAATAAAAAGCAAAAGCCTGCTTACAAAGTTTTCAAATACTTAAATAAGGACCTCTTTAGATCAAATCTTAAGGGCTTATTAATTAACCAAAAACCTTCAAACTTAGTGGAGCTCACCAACATCATAATGGAAGCTAAGGACACCTCGACTTCGGAGCAAAAAATAAGATGTCGTCAACGTTCATGGATAACCAAAAAAGTTATTGAGGCAAGTAAGAACAAGCGGAAGGCTTATATAAACTACGAACGGAACATAAATGATCAATCGCTCAGGTTTATATACATCGAAGCCAATAAATCATCTAAACGTGTTGTGAAAGAAGCAAAACTTTTGTATTACTCCAAAAGACTAGATGCAGCGGCCGACAATGCGCATGAAATATGGGACATAATAAATGAAGTTAAAAGAAACTCACCGCGTAACTCTACGACCCGGGATTTCACCATAGAGAACTCATCTTCAGTAAATGCATTTGAAGCTGCAAGTGACCTCAATATCTTTTTTTCAACTATAGGTGGAAAAATTGCCAATGGAATCCAGCCAGTGCCAACAAGTAATTTTACTTCTACAATTACGTCGCCCAAATCTTCCTTTCATATGCATCTAACTAACAAAGTTGAAGTAATAAAAATTATTGATGAATTGAAGCAAAATACAGCACCAGGTATAGACAATATCACCATGGATGAAATAAAACTTATAAAGGAAGAGATAGCAGAATGTGTTGCAAATTGTCTAAACAAACATATTAGGAAGAGAACGTTTCCTGAAGAAGGAAAACTAGCAAAAATAGTCCCAATCTTCAAGGGAGGAGACCGTACGGATCCAAATAATTACCGCCCGATTGCACTTTTAACAGGATTTAGTAAAATATTCGAAAAATTAATAAACATCCGTCTATCATCATTCATCAAGGAAAATTCAATTTTAAATTTACAACAGTTTAGTTTCCAGAAAAATAAAGGAATTTCTGATGCTCTTTTCTCAGTCACGCGTTTGATGTGGTGGATCATGAGCTTTTACTTCGTAAACTCGAGTTATATGGCATTCACGGGAAACCAAATTAACTTTTTAGGAATTACTTAAAAGGAAGATCGCAGAAAACAGTAGTCAATAATGTATTAAGCGACTTGGCATCTATGAAGTCAGGCGTTCCCCAAGGCTCCATACTTGGCCCTACTTTATTCTTGTTATACACTAACAATTTAAATACATGTGGACTAAAGGGACACTATGCACTATATGCTGATGACACAGTTCTACTTTACTCGGGATACAAAAAAGATTACATAGAGAATACCATTAATGAGGATCTAAGTACATATCATTCGTGGTTAAGTAATAATAAGCTAGCGCTAAATACTTCTGAGACCAAATGCATTATTTTCAAACAGAAGAACAAGGAAGACATTAACATTGATATAAGAATTAAAAGCGAAAAACTGGAGAAAGTAGCGGAATTCAAATATCTTGGACTCATCATCGACCAAGAACGGATCGTCTAAAGAATGACGCTACGAATGATGTCTTGCGTATATACAACAATCTCCCAGATTCAATTAAGGCTGCAAACTCACTTACAGTTTTTAAAAAAAGGCTTAAAGAATATTTATTCAACAACGATTGAATCTCAGTGCAATAAATTTCTACATCGCATCTTAGGACCTTTCTTGACACGATAGGGTAGAGAAAAGTCCTAAGATGCGATTGTATAGCAGAAAGACATTATTATGGAGAATCTCAGTCCATTAAATTTCAACATAGCATCTAAGGGCACTTTAAACCCTATCGTCGTGATGCTTGAAAAGACAGCTATCTTTATAACTCAGAGTTTTTTTCCCACGGCGTATTACAAAGTTTTTTTTATCTCTGAGAGCTGATCACGAAATGGACAAGATGAGATTAATAGGATAACTTCACATAATTTGTGTGCCACCTTATACCGATATATCGATGGTCTAATCATTGTCTGGGTGGCACACCTGAAGAAATGCCGAAATGTGAAGTGCAGGTCGCACGAGCGTTGTGCGACGAAGAAAGTGTGATGAAGAGAGTGGAAGGGAATGGAGCTAAAAAAAGTACACACACACATATATATGTATATATATATATATATATATATATATATATATATATATATATATATATATATATATTTATATATATATATATATATATATATATATATATATATATATATATATATATATATATATATATATATATATGTACCTATATATATAATTATATATGTATATATATAAATATATACATATATATATACACACACAACACATATATATAAATAAATATATATATATATATATATATATATATATATATATATATATATATATAAACAAGTACATATGTATATATTTAGTTTAAATTTGAAGCAAGAAATCCGAGATTCCTTTTACGTAAAAGGATTATCTGAGATATATTATTTATGGTATTCATTTCGGAGATAATAGCGCCTAGAATCACAAAATTAAATGAAAAAAAAACAAAATTAAAAAAATTCCTTTTGAAAAACGCTATTTAGTTTAATGTATAACAATACTTCCCATATACAAGTATTTCGAAAACAAGTTGTTTTCTTCAGCAGTGGTAAGGGTGTAAAAACCTCAATGAAGAACGGCTGCTATTCATACTCAAAAGGATAAAGAACAAAAGGATTGAGTTTTTCATACCCTTGCCACTGATGAAGAAAACAACTTTTTTTTCGAAATACATGTATGTGGGAAGTATTGTTATACAATAAACTAAATAGCGTTTTTAAAAAGATTTTTTTTTAAATTTTGAATTTTTTTCATTTAATTTTGTTATATTATTTATTTATCGTAAATCTGAAATAAATATCAGTGTTTAAATGTTTTTCCTTAAAAAAAATACAGAAAATAATCCAAAATTACATACTTTCAACCCCCTCAAGATAATGATTTTTTTGATGCCGCCATTCATTTAGAGGGCCAAGATATTATGTCACACAATATTGTTTGACATTTTATTCCGAAACGTAAACGAAAATTACCACCATCAATTTCAAACCCTAACCATTAAGTACGCGGCTTTTTTAAATTAACAAAATTCACGGCACGAGAAAAGAAACAAGTTAATTAATTAATTTCGTTATTAGTTTCATCTAAAATATGAGTTTTCACTAACGCGCGGTTAATATTTTTTCGCACTTCTTCACGAAACACTTTATATTACACGATTTGTTATTCACTTCCAATTAAAAGCACCGATATTTGAAGCCGATTTGAAACGAACACCACGCTTTGCCACTTTCGAATGTTTCCCGAATTCACGATCCGATAATCAAACGAAGTTCACCAAATTAACGTAAGTTTTGATTCTATTTCGCGATTTGTTAACATTGTTACCTGACACTTATCACAGTAGAACAGCCAACATGACATTAGTAGCCCTCCGTTTGATTTTACTCCACTCATGCACACTGTATATGTGCTATATCGGGCTTCCTGTAGTACTTATTCTTAGCCTTAAAGCCACCAACAAGCAGAAACCCGATAACTAAGAACAGAAGCTTTTCTTGTACTTTGTTATCGGGCTTCTGCTTTCACCACTGAAATAAAATGAATCTGCAGCATCTGTGCCAAGGGCCACTCTACATATCAATTTGAAAAATCCAAAAAAAGAGTGCAGAAGACCGAAATGCTGTTATCACGTTAAAAGAAACTTTGTCTCAATCGCCTTGTGCACAGTAAAAAAAAAAATGTAAGTCGACAAAGTTGTGCACTGTTTGCGATAAGAAGCCACAGTTTACTTCATCGCAGCTATGAAAGTGGCAACCGTTAAAATCATGTCAACACATCGTACCACTAATATTGATCCTGTTATGCATCTAAATAAGAACAAAGAAGCCATTGTTCTTCACATAGGTAGCACTGTTTCCCCAAGTGCTGCTGCCTACTGCAATGGACAGAATAAGGGATACATATGGATAGATAGAATCAACGAGAGCATTAATCGACCCCTGCTCACAAGTTTCACTCATAACAGAAGCAGCAGCATAATTTTCGAAACTCCTAAGACAAAGAATTCATGCCACAATTATGGGAGTTTATTTATTTATTTATTTCAAAAATTGACCTACAGACAGTCCAATTACAAGTCAATTACTGGATGAATACAAAATATATAAATTCAAAATATGGAAGGAACTAAAGGCGAAAGATCATAATTCAATGATATCAAAAATTAAGACCTATAGGAGTATTTATAAATTTGATTATTCAAAAAAGTTTTAAATACGCCAAGAGACTGTGGTAGAAGACCATGACTTGGCTGGTTGTGCATACGAAGTAAGCGTACTAAGGGAGAGTGGAAGAAGGTGTTAGTACATGCATATGGAACCTGGAATTAAAGCTAGAATCATTAGGGCAAGCAGCGTCAAATGTTTTAATTTGCCTGCATACATTTTGAGGTAAGAGACTATGATGAAGCTCGAAGAAAAGACATTCGACAAGGAAAGATTGTCTGGACTCGAGGGTACAAAAGTTCAAAATATGGAGTCAGTCATCATAAGGGGAGTAAGGAAGGTTGAATCTGAAGAATAGAGACCATGTGAATCTGCGTTGAGCTGACTCAAGAGCATCGATGTGCTTCCTGTGGTACGGACTTCAAATTTGGGAGCAGTACTCCAAATAACTACGTACTAGTGAGAAGTAAAGACACATACAGGAGGTGATGTGTTGGAATGTCGGAGCGGATCGTAAAATAAACCCAGTTAAGCGGGAAGCTTTCTTAATAATCAGAGCAATGTGGAGATCAAACTTCAGTTTACAATCGAAAACCACACCAAGATCCTTAAAGGAGGTTACATTGCTCAAAAGGATACCAACAGGCCTATACGTTGACAAAAGAGGAAATATTTTACAGGAGAATGGAAGTATTTAAGTAGAGATGGTTTGATTTACACCAGCCACTAAGCCACTGAAGGAGTTGGAGAAGCAGAACCCGCAAAATCTTCATATAGAGTAACCGGCTCTAGCTGCGCGATGAAACGTCTTCTTATCTCTCTTTAGATGCTGTTGTTTTGTCGAAACTAAATTCATACCTCCTCCACGTTAAAACATAAACACGAGTAAATACGAGGACATTACATTCACTGACCTGAATATCGAAAGGCTAGGTCCTGTACTTCTTCTCCTGGGCGCAGGTATCTATACTAATATAATAATGGATGGAGTGTTCGCATTAAACGACGAAGTTATCGACGTATGTGTCACCTGCTGAGATTGATCAAAATATGGAAAGATTCTGAAAATTAGATGATCATCTTACTCCCAACCAAGAGCTTGAGGATTGTGATGATTGAACAGTTCCAGAAATATCGCTGTAGCACGTCTAATACAAATATAAACAGGAATACAAGAAGTTGCTATCTAAATATTTAGCCTTAGGACATATGCGCTCTGTTAAGCCATACAGAGGCAATGACTCTGAGGTCTACTACTTATCATATCATGCAGTATACAAGCAGGACAGGACTATTACCAAACTGCGTGTTGTATTTGATGCTTCCTGTAAAATAGACTCAAGACTAAGCCTAAATGAAGTTTTGCATACTGAACCAAAGCTACAGCAAGATCTAATCCAGATATTATTAAGATTGGGGAAAGACTGCTACGTTTTTACAGCTGATATTGTAAAGATGTCCAGGCAAGTCACGATAGCTAAGCAAGTTTAACGTCAACATTCATATGAGCCTATCCAAGAATTTGTTCTGAACACGGTTAAATATTGTACTGGGCCTGCATCATATCTAGCGGTGAAAACTCTGAAGCAATTGGCAGAAGTTGAAGGTTATTGACACCCGATTGCAAAGCAAACTTCAATATGGTTAATATGTCAATTGGAGCAGACACTAAAGAAGGAGCAATTGAGCTTCAAGCCCAGATGATTAAATTACTCAAGAAAGGAGGTTTCAACCTTTGAAAGTGGACTACCTTATCAAGAATATTCCTGAAAATATTGTTGAGCAAAACACTTGGAATACACTGGAATTCCAAATAAGATGAGCTTCAATTCAAGCTGAATATCGAAACATCTTGTTCCATGCTTACAAAAAGCGTACTGCTGTTCAAAATTGCTAGTATCTCTGATCTATTAGGTTGGTTGTCTTCAATTGCCATGTCAGCAAAATTACTCATGCATGCCCTTTGGTAAAGTTACGTTGAATGGGAACAAGAAGCTTCTCTAGAAGTAATTAAAAGCTGGGATGAGCTCGGGAAAGAATTGCGGGAGCTACAGGCAATACAGATTTCTAGGTGGATCAGATATAATAAAAGTCATGAAACTCATCTACATGGATTTTGCGACGCATCTAAAAGGGGCTACGCAGCAGTTGTATACCCACGAACTTGTGATTCACAAGGAAAAGCTCATACAGCAATCCTAACAGCAAAAAATAAAGTGGCACCTCTTAAACAAAAGCTTACTATTCCTCGTTTGGAGCTATGTGGAGCCTTGCTGCTTGTAAGACTTCTTAAAATGACAATAATTACACTATAAATAGACTCTGCCAGTGTGTTTGCATGGTTTGACTCCGAAATAGTTTTAGCGTTGATTGCGAAGAGTCCTCATACGTTAAATACGTTCATTGGAAACAGGATATTGAAAATTTAGAGCATATTTTCCACAAATATATGGAGACACGTTGCATTGCAAGATAATCCAGCTAATATAGCATTCAGAGGAGTCAGTCCAAGAAAACGAGTAACAAAGGTCACTCCTAAGGTCCTGTAGTATCTATTCGTAAGTCAAAATGTCCGTAAAGGACTGCAGCGGGGGTCTGCTGAATCAGCGAGTGAAAAAATTGGTGCTACGCTGTAACTGGACCGAATAAAAGATAACCGAAGTCAAAATGCTAGACCGATTGAACGCTGGAAGGTGTCAATGGCCGTAATAACAAACCGAAAGTTCCTACATAAGAAACATGGCGATGATTAAGGCAATTACATATTTGCTAAGGACATTCACGGCCCGAAAATAAGAGTGGGGCATGCAGGTGACCCCACATACCTCTCGCAACCGGATCAAAAATCCAAAATACGATGCGTTGAGCCATATAGGGTGTGGAAGGCAAAGCATCCCGGCGAGAGCCCCTGCAACAGAGAAAAGAGGGGGAGCTTCCCCGCTGGCTAGTTTATGAGTGGAGGGGCCAGCCAATGTGACGGGTTCCATACCCGTTTGGATTCAAAATGGAAAGACTAGATTTTACGGTTTGGATACGCATATTTTTTTATTTTATTATCGATTCATTCAATAAATAATTCCATCTACAATAATGATTTCACCTGTTAACTAATTTAAGATACAATATTTTCGATCCATCTAATAAGTGATTCAATGCACGATAACGCTTTTACACGTAAAATAATTTAAGATACAATAATTTCGAACTAACCAATAAATAATTCAATTTACAAAAATGCTTCCACACGTTGAATAATTTAAGATACAATCGTTTAGAATCAACAAATAAACAGTTCATTATACGATGATGTTTCTGCACGTTAAATGATTTAATATACAATGAATATACGAATCCACAAATAAACAATTTAATACATAATAAAAGGAAAAGAATAGGGGTACTTACCTACTCCTTCAACGAGCGCTCGTCATTGGGGGTAAGTTGCCTGAAACTTCGAAACTTTTAATTTTTTAAAGTTAGTGGACGATCATTACGTTACATTTTTGATGAAAAATGAGCAGGAAAACTAAAAGTGACACTTTTCCCAGCATTTATTCGTAGATTAACTTCTTTACCCTTATGCAATGTGGAAACCCATTGCTTAGATCCATTATATAAACAAAATTGTATCTTCAGGATGTTTGCATGCTTGATATCTTCCTGACACTTTCAAACGAAATAAATCATTTTATTGTTATTATCAACGCTAGGCAGTAACGTCCACTACATTTACTATTGCTGAATACGGTTATGTTTATTCCGTAGCCGAAAAATGGAAATCTCATTCGGTAAAACCATTAATCTTCCCCACGCCAAAATGGTTACTATCACCATGCACTTTTTTTTCACTTGTTGGGAATGAGATTATACTGGATACGAGGAACAAATCAAGTTTTCTTTCTGCCGGGAATTCCTTTCACTCACTCTTAACACGTTCTCCTTACTCTATTTCAGACGATTCAATATAGAAAATAATCCCGTGATCGCATACTTGTTTCTTCCCTTGCGACGACAACCTGTGATTCGCTGGAAATTTTTCGTTTTTCACATACAACAAATTTTACATGAATTCTTAACTCTTTTTGCACACAAATTGACAAGTTGATGATATTTTCTTTTCTTTCTACACGGCAAAAATCTCGTTCACGAAAAACCTATTAAATTCAGCGGCTAACCGTCACCATTCGCAGTAACTCCCGGTTCCATCGACCATCAAGCCACTTGTCACCACTGAGAATCTTTTCCCCGTTCTTTCGCCGGAACGGATTCTTTCCAACCTCATCGGAATGTTATCATCATGTAGTTTTCCAATTGATGACGTATTTATGAATGGTTTTAAGTGCAGCGAAGATGTTGGTGATACCCAGGTAATTTTATAAATGCGTAGATGTCGGAAGCAAGTCAAACGTTTAAACGCGTCGATGTGGGAAGCAAGTCAAATGTTTGGCTAGATTTCTGCTACATGCAAAATCAATCAGGCGCTGGCCGTTGTCATTTGTTTCATCGTGAAGGCTATATTCTGTAGTCATTCCCCAATGAGATAGCTCATTGCCAACCTTAGCGTTCAAATCACCCAGAATTATTTTTGTGCCCTTTGTATGCAATGAGTTGACTAATCTTTCCAGTTGATTGTAGAACATTCCCTTCATTTCTTTGTCCTTGTCTTTAGGCGGGGCGTGGACATTAATCAGCCAAAATTTGAAGAATTACGCTTTTATACAGATCACACACAACTGTTCGTTTATTGCCTTAAAATCAATAACGTGCAATTTGAACTCCCTATCCACTCTGAAGGCCAATCCAGTAGGCTTCCACTTTTGAATATTGTGTACGATCTCATGTCTTGAATGTCTATTTCAGTCCAGTTCGTTTCCTGCATTGCCAGTATTTTTAATTTATATTGACTGGCCTGTTGTAAAAGTTCCTGAACAGCACCTAGGTAAATGAGTGATCTAACATTCCAGGATCCAGTGCCATAGTCATTTTTTCAATTCCGAGCTCGTAGCCTTGATTCCAATCCATTATGAGGCCCTTCTGCAGGTTTCAAAACACGTTTATGTTTTCCAAGGACAGATAGGTAGCCCGTCGCCCAACCTCCATTCCAGCGGCATGGTTATTACGTCGATTCCGTTATCAGGCACGGAAGATTCGTCTTCACCCTGTTACGTCTCCACAAAGGAGGTGTAAGTAGAATTTAGTAGCAGGGTTGTAGATATATTTACAGTTATGGGCATTTCTCGGCATTTAATGTCCCATTATTGGGGAACCAGTAAATCCAATGTGCGACCTTGAGAGCATTTAGTACCATTTAATTGGGGGGTTTGGGATGAGGAATCATGGAAGCTATGGGTTGAAGTAATAAAGGGCTCACTCCTGCCTTCTCAAACGGGCTTGGGAACATCTACGGCGGAGTTATTTGGAGTACACTACCATAAAGGAAAAAGCTTCTTAAGCTTGAGTTTCTGGACGAAAGCACTACTATTACTACAATAATACAGAAAACTTTGAATGGACGTGTACCTTAAGAACAGATAGCACATAATTCACGACCATTCGGTTGAAAATTTAAGCTTAGTCCATAACCTAGCATATCGAGATGAGTAAGTCATGGTCTTCATTCATATAGCCCGCCACAATAGTCGTGACATCACTATGCCGAACATAGAAAACGAGGAGTGCCAAAACGATCCACAATTATTTCTCATTGACAGTTAGCTTTGAGAACATAAACAATCGGTTTGCTACTGTGAATTTATTTGAAGCAATCTCAAAATAGTGCTAGTACTTCATTTTTACACTAAAGGAAAGTTAAATCAATTTAAATTCAATTACTCAGAACCATTAAGCATACGACTTTGCAGCAAGCATGGTTATCATTGTGACATAAGAGTAATTTTGTGTATTGCACTTAAAAACGAATGAAAATGTATAGCAACCACGGGAGTTATCGCAGTTGCAGAGATTAAGTGATAGCAGATAGGGATATAGCCCGAGGTGGCATGCTGAGGCCAGCTAACGCTCAGTCATGTTGCGGGTTGTGCGGGGCATACTCTGCTCATGCTGAACCACCCTACACATAGAACCTACCACGAAGGGAAAAGTACGGGAGAGAAGGAGGCCATTTCAAGAAATGAAAAATTGAGTGTTTATATATATATATATATATATATATATATATATATATATATATATATATATATATATATATATATATATATATATATATATATATATATATATATATATATAAATAAATAAATATATATATATATATATATATATATATATATATATATATATATATATATATATATATATATATATATATATATATATATATATATATGGCCCATTTTATTGAAAAAAACAAAACAATTCAATATAAAAGAAATCAAAACACTGGAAATTTTAAATTGATTGCTACAAGAAAATTAAAACCACTTCTCTTGTTGGTGAAAGAAATTTCAAACAATCACAACACAATTTTCTTTTGAATACCAAAAATATAGATAGCAAAAATTTATTTTAATGCCAAATAAAAGAGAATAATAATAAAAAATAAAAACAAATAACTCCCTCCTTTCGATGATATCAAGCGCTTTGCAATTCGAGGGGGGTCACTGCTAAGTTATTGTTACAAATTTTCTGGTTATGAAATAATAGGAAAAGTTTAATAAAGTAAGGAAAATTTCAGCCACTAATGTGATTTAAGTTTTCATTAGATTGCTTCATTTCTTAAGTTTTAGGTCGGCAGAACACTGATTTCACCTTCATGGATTGCCACTAATTTAAAACTCGAATTCAATGTTGTCTAGATCTATTAAAATTCAATATTCCAAGCAGCAATTGAATATTCAATATATACCAAGTTAGGGTGCCAATCTGAATTCCCAGTGAATAATTCTGGAACAAATCTTTAGCGCAATTTAGGTCAATGCTCAACCTTGATTTTACTTCACAAGGCAGGTCACCAGAATTTGTCATATCTTGGCACATGGCTAAGAACTAAAGACTTTCACACGATCAAATCACGAAGGCCGTCTTCACTGTGGGAGCACCAAGAATTATCGTCGATAAGCGCGATACCAGTTTTTTTTGTTTCACATGAAGGGATTAGACACTGCAATATCCAATTACACAATCCGTCCGCAAGACCACAACAACTAGATTCCTCTGCAAAACCTCTTCGCGTTTTTTCCTCAGCTTTCATTCTTCTTTTCACGGAAAAATTCATGCAGTTCACAAATGAAAAATTTATCTATTTCACAATTTAACCATTAATGTATTTTCCAATTCTCATCCCCAATTTTATTTACGCCTTTCCGACCTCGTCATTGTCACGCAACGCATGTCAATGAACTACAGCACGTCAACTTTAAATGTACGTCAATTTATAAATTCACGTCAATTAATAAATGCCCGTCTACCTTTAAATGTATGTCAATTTATTAGCGCACGTCAATTTATAATTGCTCGTCAAATTATAAATGCACGTGAATTTGTAAATGCGCGTCAATTTTAAAATGTACGTCAATTCATTAGAGTTCGACAATTTATAAATGAATGTCAATTTAAAAATGCACGTTAATTTACAAATGTACGTCAATTTTCAACTGCACGCTACCTTATATAAGTTCGTCGATTTATAAATGTACATCAATTCATAAATGTCCGTCAATTCTAAGTGTACGACAATTTATATATGCACGTCAATATACAAATGCACGTCAATTTATATATGTACGTCAATTTGTAAATGTACGTCAATTTTTAAACGCACGCCAATTGATAAATACACGTCAATTTATAAATATACGTCAATTTATAAATGCACGTCAAGTTATAAATGTACGTCAAGTTGTGAATACACGTCAATTTATAAATGGTCACCAATCTGTAAATGGACTTCAATTTATAAGTGTACGTCAATTTTTAAATATACGTCTATATCAAAATGTACGTCAATTTATGAATGTACTTCAATTTATAAATGTACATCAATTTATAAATGTACGTCGATCTATAAATGCATATTAATTTATAAATGTACGTTAATTTTCAAATGTCCGTTAATTTACACATGTAGGTAAATTTAGAAATGAACGCCAATTTAAAAATGTTCATCAATTTATAAATGTACGTAATATTTTCAATGCGCGTTAATTCAATTTATGAATGTACGTAAATTTCAAAATGCAGGTCAATTTACATATGTATGTCAATTTATCAATGCACATTAATTTATAACTATACGTTAATTTTTAAATGCACATTAATTTTAAAATGTACGTCAATTTATAAATGTACGTTAATCTATGAATGTACGTCAGTTTATAAATGTACGTAGATTTATATATGCACACGAATATATAAATGCATGTCAATTTATAAATGTACGTCAATTTATATATGACCGTAATTCATAAATGTACGTGAATTTGAAAATGCACATCGATTTATAAATAAACGTCAATTTATATAATGCTTGCAGTTTAATAGTGCACGTCAATTTATAAATGTACGTCAATTTACATACGAACAAAAATTTATAAATGTTCATGAATTTTTAAATGCACGTGAATTGTAAATGCACATCAATTTATAAATTAACGTACATTCATAACATGATGCAGATTTATAAATTGAGGCACATTTATGAATTGACGTACATTTATAAATTGAAGTATATTTATAAGCTAAGGTACATTCATAAACAGACGTACATTCATAAACTACCTACATTTATGAATTGCCGTGCATTTATAAATTGACGAGAATTTATAAACTGAAATGCATTTATAAATTGACGCACATTTATGGAATAACGAACATTTATAAATTGCCGTACGTTTATAAATTGGCGTTCATTTGTAAATTGATGTACATTTATAAATTGACGTGCATTTATAAATTAACGTACATTTATGATTTGACGTACATTCATAAATTGGCGCAGATTTATCAATTGGCGTACATTTATAGATTAATGTGCATTTATAAGTTGAGGTGCATTATACATTGTCGTACAGTAATAAGTGGATATACATTTTTAAATAGATTTGCTTTTTTAAATTGGCGTGCATATAAATTAACATAAATTTATAAATTTACGTAAAATTATAAATTGACGTTTATCTAGAAAATGACGCACATTCATAAATTGACGTACATTTGTAAACTGAAGCGCATTTATGAATTGAGGTTTATTTATAAATTGACGTATCTTTGTAAATTGACGTGCTTTTAGAAATTCAAGTGCATTTATAAATTGACGTGAATTTTTAAATTGACATACATTTTTAATTTGACGTATACTTATACGTGCATTTATAAGTTTATGTATATTTAAAAATCTACGCACATTCATAAATTGCTATATATTTATAAATTGCCGTGCATTTCTTGATTTATGCTCATGCATAGATTAACGCACATTTATAAAATGACGTCACTTTGTAATTTGACATGCATTTCAAAATCGACGTATTGTTATAAGATGATGTGCAGTGATAAATATACGTACATTTACAAATTGACTTACAATAACAAATTGACGTAAATTTATATATAGACGTTCATTTATAAATTAACGTGCATATGCAAATCGAAGTACTTTTATAAATTGATGCTTGATGACGTAAATTTACAAATTGACGTACTTTTTTAAATTGACGTGCATTTATAAATTGACGTGCATTTATAAATTGTCGTACATTTATTATTGGACGTACATCCATAAATTGACGTACATCTATAAAGTGATGTACATTTATCAATTGACGTTAATTTATAAACTGACGTGTATTTGTAAATCGACGTGCACTAATAAATTGACGTGCATTTATAAATTGATGTAAATTTACAAATTGACTGGAATTTATGAACTGAAGTGCATTTATACATTGATCTACATTTATAAAATGACGTACCTTTGTAAATTGATATGAATTTATGAATTGCCGTTCATTTATAAATTAACGTGCATTATAAATCGACGCTCATTTATAAATTGACGTTCATTAATAAGTTGACGTAAGTCCATAAATTGACGTCTATTTATAAATTGACGTACGTGTATAATTTGACATACAGTTATAGTATGAAGTGCATTTATAAGTGGACGTTTATCTAGAAATTCACATGTATTTATAAATTTATGTACATTTTAAAGTTGACGTCTATTTACAAATTGACGTATATGTATAAAATGACGTACATTTATAAATTCATTTATAAATTGACGTTCATTTGTGAATTGACGTACATTTATAAAGTGACGTTCATTTGTAAATTGAGATACATTAATAAATTGACGTACATTTATGTATTGACGTACTCTTATAAATTGACGTACATTTATAAATGGCATTTATCTATAAATTAACGTAAATTGATAAATTGACGTGCATTCATACATTGACGTTCGTTTACGAATTGACGTGCATTCATAAATTGCCGCTTATTTATAATTGGCGTACACTTATAAATTGATGTACATTTATAAATTGACGTACGTTTACAAATTGACGTGCATTTATAAATTTGCGTGCATGTGTAAATTGACGTACTTTTATGAATGAGCGTGCAATAAAAAATTTACGTACGTTTATAAATTGACGTGCATTTCTAAATTGACCTACATTTATAAATTAACGTACATTTATATATTGGCGTGCGCAAAATGATCGTACATTTCCCCTGACCCGATAGGGCAATTTTAAGACTTGTTTTGAAAAGATCTCATTAAGACCTTTCGAATGACACCCCACTTGACTACCAATGGTGAAAACATTTTTTGAAGGCTCACCTCCGTATATGGGGAGACCCCCTTAAACCCATTTGAAAAAATGTTCCATCCCAAAACTTTCAAGAAGTCGCCACTTCTGACGTTTTCACAAAGTTTCATGGCTCTAGCTTCTATAGTTTCGGAGTTTGTAAAGTTTCGGACGGACAAAGGTCTTAATTGCAATAGGGTTTTGTATTTTAGTACAAAACCCTGAAAAGATAGCATCGACTGTTATGTATTCATTTGTCCATGTATAAATACAAATTTTTGAATTTCCATTTGTATGAATGCCTATTGTTTCCCACCTACAGTGATATATATTTGTAGATTTTCTTCTAATTCCCAGTCTTTGGACAGCACTCTCTGTAATAATTGAGGCCTCTGAGCCTTGATCCTTGACTTACTGGTACACTTTTCGACTAAATGCCCCTTATTTCAACAATTGAGATCCAAGCCATTTGTTTTTACTATTTCAAATCTTATAGTTCTCTCACTGAAGAATAGCAGAACATTGTCCCAAATAATGTAGTCCTTTGCACAAAATACAAATAAGTTCTAGCTCACCTTTTGCCAAAAAAAACACTGTGCGATGATCTTACGTGTTTGTGCTTTTGCACACTGGCAGCTTCCAACGCCCTACAACGACATTGTCAAAAAGTCCATCTTTTATTGAAAGGATGATGCTTCTGCTTTTATTGTTTGCTGTTGTTTCCAAACTTGACGCGTTACAGTTAGCAATCACTGTGATGTTAAATAAACCAACATTGCATCCCATTTATTCTCAACTTTAAAATTATCAATTGCCTGAATGCAGTCAAAAGTTTTATCTAATTGCATTGTCATTGATGAAGCAGATTCAATTGCATTACTGATCTCTAATAATTTTTAAACTACGTTTTCAATAAGACATGCTTGTTGTCGGAATTATCCATGAGAAATTTCTACGTTAAATCATAATTGGGCTCAGTGATCGAGTAATGTTTCAATAATTATTCAGCCTCACCTGAAATACTGCATTTAAGGTAATGCACTTTTTCCACTGACAAGTAAGAAAGCTTTCATCAGTTATGAATCAAAGAGGTAAATAAACCTTTAAATGACGTCCACTCGCTATAACTTCCATTCAACTTCGGAAGACTTATTTGCGAGAGACAAACGTCCATGTCATCACCTCGCTTGGATGAGTGATTTTGTAGCTGAGATCTCTGTGCCCCTTATTCTAGCTGTAGCTCCTCCTTCTAATTAAGCTCTTCCAACATTAAATAATAGTTTTCTGCAAAGTACTCAAATTTAAGGACCTCCTTTCCACCTACCAATTCGAAGTTTTTTTGATGGTTTTGCATGAAAGATTCACAGACCAGCTGTAACAAACTTAGCAGCATCCGTGAATGTCTTCCGTGACTTCGAGTCTTTTCGAAAATTGGTATGGATTTGGGTCAGTTGTTCACCTAATAACTTCTGCTGAGCCACGAGTCCCTCCATTTTATAACATCAAATAAAAATTGACAGATGGAAACAAAGGGTGCACTTTCAAATTGCGTAAGCGTTATCAACTTTAAAACGCACTGCGCTTAAAATTTTTTCTCACCTTAATTGTTCAATTGAATTAGGGGATTGCGACGGAATAATACATATTGTTACATGTACAAAGAATTCTGCGAGCTACTCTCGCAATTGTTTACACAACCATTAAGAACATCAACAACATGAATTTACTCGAAACCACGGGAACCCACCAAGCATGATCAACATCTGAAAGTGACGTCACTCCATTCATTAATCTGCTCGAATATACCAGATACCTCTCAGCAGAACATTCGCCAATGTACGAGAAATGCATTGAACGGATGGAGACCTTATATAAAGGCGAGCTGAATGAATGGGGAGATCATTCATTACAACCGCGATAGAAAACTGCGAAATAGTGGAACGCGAAGTAAAGGCGATTGATTGTTTGAGTGGGAAGTAATTTTAAGTGGACAGTTGAATTACAAATTTATAGACTAAGTGAAAATTAAAATTGTGAAATAGTTAAATAAGTGATTGTGCATTTTTCATTAATTAAATAAACTTTTTTAATTTAATTTAAAAGACATTGCGTTTTCACTTTCCCGGAACATTAAAATTATTGGCCGCGAACCAGTAACACGCGACAATATCAATGTGTTATGTATATATATATATATATATATATATATATATATATATATATATATATATATATATATATATATATATACATATATAGATATATATATATATATATATATATATATATATATATATATATATATATATATATATATATTTATGTATATATATATATATATATATATATATATATATATATATATATTTTATACATATATATATATATGTATATAATATATACATATATATATATACATATATATATATGTATATATATATATATATATATATATATATAAATATACATATATATATATATATATATATATATATATATATATATATATATATATATATATATATATATATATATATATGTATATATGTGTATATATTATATACATATATATATATATATATATATATATATATATATATATATATATATATATATATATATATATATATATATATATATATATATATATACATGTATAAAATATATATATACATAAATATATATATATATATATATATATATATATATATATATATATATATATATATATATATATATATATATGTATCTATATATGTATATATATATATATATATATATATATATATATATATATATATATATATATATATATATATATATATATATATATATATATATATATATATATGTTTATTTATTTTGTATAACAAAAGTCAATGGAAAGAACAAAGATAAAGGAAGATAGCCTCACTAGCCCTTTAAAACTGCTGTTAGTTTAAGTACTTGATTTCTTTGATCTGACCCACACTGAACACTTCAAACTTATCCACAGTTCTCCCAATCCATCCTATTAAATTTAAATGATTCTCAGAATTTTAGTTTCTAATTGTAGTTTTTAGTTTAAATCAAGCTCGAATGACCAAAAAAAATTTTCCGAAAATAGTACAAGTTTAATTAAGAAACTTTGCAATTTATTATTTTTTTCACTTTACTCAAACACATTTTCCCTATTCAATTAGAACTAGATATTTATGAACAAACAATAGCGATCACAAATTTTTCGTGGTTGTTGAAAGACTGATTTAAGAAAGCAAACCAAATTCTTTTATCTTGAAAGTTCCGGGATTTTCAGAGTTCCCGCTAGAAACTGGTTTCCCTATTCAAAGTAATAAACACAAGTAATATATCTATGTCTAGTGCTTAGAGCATGAACACATAAGCCGAAGATCCCAGGTTCAAATATCGTTGGGAGCAACGTAATTTAGTTCAAGGAATTTTCCGGACAGACTACGAGTGTTCAATCAGTGGTGATATGTACTAATTTAATCAGATTCATATCATTGCACCCGGGAGCTTGGTACTGACCAAACCAACTTCCGAAAAAAATCAATACGGTCATGAAAATGAGATACTCTGACTATCTCTAAGCAAAGGATCGAGAGGGGCTGTAGTGCTACAAAGAAGAAGAAGAATATATCTACTAAATACTACGTTATTGAAATTCAACATTGTATATGTACGTTAATTATACTCGTATGTTGATGCTAGCCATTACATGACAATCGTCCAACTGACATTGTCATGAATTGTTTGATTCAGTCAGTCGCGGATTTGTTTTCCAACAGTGATGTCATTCTATGCAGGGCATTTTACTTTTTCCTGCTGGACCGAAACAGTGCGGTCCACTTCACAAATGGAGTCCAGTGGTACAACGTGCTTTTCAAAATAAACGAGACTTTTGTCATAAATTTTTTTTTGCTGGCGCCATCTATGAATGAGATCTTCTTCTTCTTCTTAGCACTACAGCCCCTCTCGGGGTTTCGCTTCCTGCAAATAGCGCCTCCAACTGTCTCGGTCCATTGACCGCATTCTCCACTTTTGAAATCCGAGGAGCGATGAATTGTCCTCATCGACCGAGTCAAACCAGCGTATCCTCGGTATCCCCACTGGTCTCTGGCCTTCAGTTCTCCCAGCGAATACCTTTTTGGGTCCCCGTTCTTCATTCATACGAATCATGTGGCCAGCCCATTGCAGCTTTCGCAGTGTTACAGTCGTTGAGACCTCAGGCCCATCAACAATTTCGTACAGCTCATAGTGGCCATTGGTTCCCGTCTAGCTTCGCTCGGATTATTCGACTCAGGACCGGTCGCTCAAAAGCGGTCAATATATTTGCGGATGCTTGGGTTAGGGTCCATGTTTCACACCCATAGCACAACACAGATCTGAGAATGAGATAGTTTCGTTCCTTTACTAATGTAAAAACCCAAGAAACACTTTTGTGACACGTATGTTAAATCACAGATTAAAGGAAATCATCTTTTATTCTAGTTGGCCACTATTTTTGTTGCAGTATAGCAAATATCATTGAGTGTTCAAATTTTCAAAGACATTTCAGTTATTCAACATTCTTAAAGTTTCCAAGAAAATTCCATCAATAATGTGGCATTTTGTTTGGCAAAGAGGCGATAGAGTATGAAAATTCTAATGGCTGGAATTTAACTGAAGACAGTTGGATTCCGATAAAAATTACAAATAGAATAGTTTTGTATTGAGCTGTCTCGGTTGAAATTTTCATCGAATTCCGGTTTTATTGGCAAAAATGTGAAATTCATAAATCCCACTGGTATTAACAAAGTTCAACAAATTCCAACTTCTCAGGTATTTGTAATTGTTGTACTTATAGAGGACAAACTCTACGATTTTTAAGTCCACAAATGTCCGATTGCGAGAGGAGCACCATTTTTCGTGTTCTACCACATCCCCTACGTACCCCGTTATTGGTATTACAATTTCAAACAAGTTGGGTAGACAGACCTACGCTCATGTCAGAAGGGTTTTGTACTCAACTTACAAAATGCAATCACCAGCAATGACTAAAAACAAGAAACATGTCTAAGAGATTTGCTCGTTTCAAACAAAATCCATTGTTTCTCAATTTTCAACTAACAAAAATCACTCAAACCATGAAATCCTAAAAGCGTTTATGTCATCGATCTTATCTGAGAATTATAAGAGGTCAAATCAAAACTGCAGTGTCTAGTTCGATGGAAAATCTATAAAATACCAAAATAGTGTGTTATTGTTGTTGTAATTGGAGAAATTTCAAATGGATATAACTTCCGTGAATATGATACCAATTTCATCACACTTACAGAGTATTAGGGACTTGTGTAAGGCTACTTAAATATCGATTTTTTTTGGGTTTAAAGGCATCCATACGATTTTATTGGAGAAGATGTGAAATTCAAAGATCATACTATTATTAAAAAAGTTGAACTAATTTCGACTTCTGAGATATTTGTTATTGTTGTATTCATAATATTTTCTTTGATATTTTTTTCAGAATTTTGAAGTCACAGGGGGAAACATATTTTTCATGCATTCCCTGTGCCCCCCACTTAAGCAAAAACTGTCAGTTTAACAACTGTTTTGAAACGCTTTCATTAAGACCTTTCATTTGATATTCATAACGGCTACCTTCAATGAAATTTATTTTCAGGGGCCACTTCCCTGTACTATAATCATCGATTCATGGTATCAAAAAATTTTTTGCGAACCCTAGAACTGTTAGAAGCTCTCTCCTGCCTCCTCGAATCGTTTTACCTATGAGTATTAATTGTAGATACTCATCTTCAGTAATTTAAGTCTTAAAAGCATGCACCTTAAACGTTGAAGTTGGGGAAAAATAAGTCAGAATTATTCAATCGCGAAAAGTTCTTACAGTTCCCCTTCTCCTACCCCCCATGGTACTGATAAGCCAATTTTAAGACTTGTTTTGACAAGATCTCATTTATACTTTTCCAATGACACCCTACTCGACTACCAATGGTGAACATTTTGTTTGAGGAGTCACAGCCCTATAGTGGGAGACCCCCTTTAAACGCCTTTGAAAAAATTTTCCACCACAAAACTTTCAGGAAGTCACCACTTCTGACCCTTCCACAAAGTTTCATGGCTGTTGCTTCTGTAGTTTTGGATAGAAAGTGCTGTGACATACAGATGGACGGATGGAAGTACGGACAGACAGATGGACAGGTCATGATTGCAATAGGGTTTTATATTTTAGTACAAAACCCTAAAAAGGGCATGAGAAGGCCTCATCAAGACCTTTCATTTGATACCTTTTTCGACCCGGTGAAAATTTGTTTAGGGGGTCATATCTTTATAGGAGAGATCCCCTTAATATCCTTTTAAATTTTTTCCGACCATCCAACTTTTATTAATCAGCAACACAAGGTGTAATGATTCTTGCTCCTCCAGTTCCTCAGAAAACTTGTTGTGACGTACTGACAGGGATGGACAAATGGACGGACAGATATCGATTTAGATTTAAGCATTATAAACGTTTTTTCACAAAACCCATCAACACATTGGGAGTTCGGTCTTAGTGGTCCCAAACCTCTACGGGACTGGTTGCAATTGCCAAAAATTTAAATGGCTACAACTACCGTTACTCTCTAAGTCCGTTTGAGTGAGAATATGAGAGCCCCTTATTTCCATGATTCCTCATCTTAAATCCCACGTTTAAATGGTAATAAACGTTCTTGGGGTCACATATTGGGTTTACTGGTTTCCCAATAATGCGACATTAAATGCCGAGAAATGCCCATAACTGTAAATACATCGAAAGCTCTGCTCCTAAATCTCACTTAAACCTCCTTTATGGGGACGTAAGAGGGCGAAGGTGAGTCTTCCGCACCTGATAATGGAATCCAAGTAATAGCCATGCCACCGGAATGAAGGTTGGGTGACGGATTACCTCGTTGTTCCTGGAAAACCCTTCAATGCAGAAGAGCCTCTGAAGGGATTGCACTAACGGCAACGACCTCGTGAACTATGGCTTTGCATCCTGGAATTTCAGATCCATCAAGCACCCTGGTACTGCTGAGCACCTTATACACTAGCAAGTTAGTATGAATTAAATATACTGGCAATCTACGGAACGAGCTGGACTGGCAATTATACTCAAGATATGAGATCGCACACAATATTCAAAAGTGGAAAACTTACTGAAAAACGAGAATACGGAGTGGCCTTGATTCAAATTGCACATTATTGATTTTAAGGCAGTCAATGAACGATTTTGTGCGATCCGTATAAAAGCGAAATCACGCATTAACTGAAGAAAAGGACGAAGAAATGAAGGAAATGTTCCACAATCATCTGGAAAGACTAGTCGACTCATTGCCTATAAACGGCAAAACGCTGAGGTTGGCAATGAGCTCTCCCATCGGGGAACGAGTGAAGCATATAGCCTTCATGATGAAATAAATGACAGTGGCCAGCACCTGATTGACTTTGCATGTAGCAGAAATCTTGTCTTACGTTAACCTTGCTTCCCACATTGACGCATTCATAAAATGACCTGGGTATCACTGGATGGCAACACACAAAACCAAATCGACCTTGTCCTGACTCAACAACGTTGGGCCTCGAGCATACTTGACGTCCGTACAAACCGAGGAGCCAATTGTAACTCAGATCATTACTTGGTCACGGAGACCCTCGACAACTAGCTGGATCCCATCTTATCAGACGTATCGCTGAAAACAAACAACGAGCTCTAGATGGAAGTGAAAGCGGCTACTAAGACCGTGGTAGAACACACAATCTGATATCAAGCCCGGCGCAAGAGCAATGATTGATTCAATGATGAGTGCCAGGATGCGTTAGACAAAATATATCAAGCGTACGAAAAATACTTAGGTAGAAAAAGCTGGAATAAGAGAGAGCACTATGAAAATCTCAGAAGAGTAGCAAATGTAATAATTAGAATTAAGAAAGGAAGATACCATGACGATCGATGGAGAAACATCGATGTAAGTCTAGTGAGCAACATAAGACAAGCATACGAAGTAGTGAAAAGCCTGAAGCGTAGTTATCAGCGGAAATCACGCTCCGTTGTGGTGGTATCGGCAATATCATCGCTGATGAAACCAAGGTAAAGGAAGGATATGCATTGTATTTCAAGAACCTCCATAATCCTCCGCATAGCTCCAGAACATCGGAGAATAAAGACGTTCTCAGAGAGCTTCTATTGACCCCATCTACTCTGGATGAAATTTGTTTCATCATCAATGCCCAAAAGAATAATAAAGCACCGGGGATCGATGAGATTCAAGTGGATCTCATCAAATATGGTGGCAGCAGTGCTCATAAGGCTATTCACTAAGTCGTCCGGCACATTCGGCAACACGAATACTCGTATATGCCAAAAGAGTAGAACCAATCAATTATATTCCATATTCACAAAAAGGTAACAACCTACAGTGCGAAAATGATAGAGGCATATCATTACTTTGTACGACGTGAAAAATATTTTCAAAGATTTTAGATTATAATCGGATCATACGCCAACAGTATTATTGAGAAGTATCGAGGTGGCCTTAGAGTTTGTAGATCAATGATAGATCAATTGTTCACTGTCAAGCAGATACTTGAAAAATACTGGGAGTTCAACAAAGACGCACACCAAATTTTCGTTGACTTTAAGCAAGCATACGACAGTATTGATCGTAAGGTACTGTACCAAATAATGCTTTGCTTTGGCATCCCAGCCAAATTAATCCATCCTACCAAAATACAAATGATGGCGACGACCTCCCAAGTCCACATCAATAACCAACTTATCGACGCCTTTGACACAAATATCGGATTAACGCAGGGAGATGGGCTGGCTCCATTGCTATTCAATTTGGCTCTAGAGTACATCATAAGGAAGCTACCTGTCGATACACGAGGTACATTGGTATACAAGTCGAGGCAATTAGTAGCCTATGCAGACCACATCAAAATTTTGTTACAGTCATTAACAACTGTCAAGGAACCCTTCCCGAAACGAAGCAAAACTACTCGGGCTACAAATCAATGAGAATGAAACAAATTTCATGACGAAGCTAAGGAAAAATACCTCAAGCACACAAAATATCACACTTGCCGAGCAAATTTGTGTATACAGGCAGCAAGATAATGAAAACCGGTAATGAAAGACGACGAAGAATAGAGATCGCAAATTAAATATTTAACCTTCGGCATACAACGTGGGGTTATTTTAACCCCAAGACTTTTGAAATGCGTCAAATCTTATGTAAAACACAACCAAATGTATTGAATTTTACATTAGCTGGCGGTTGAATGTCGGTGCATCAATTGACAGTGCTAAATAAGTGCTGCTAGCAATGTTGCGGTGCAGGCACTCGCAACGATGAGGTTGTGGGTATTTTTGACCCCACGTTGTACGGTACGTGGCAAAAAAGTGTCATTAGAGTCGGATACTGAGGCAATTAAATTGCTTAGATTCTTGACCCTCGGTAAATCTATTATTCTTTTTATATTGCTTTGTATTTTTCAAGAAGGTTTTTATGTATAAAGCAATGTGATATCCTTTTTTTATTGCTTTATGAGGTTGTTTATATCTCAAAGGTCCTGCAGGGATCTGTGCTAAAGGCTACACTAATTACTTTATAGTACCTAGGATTATAACAGATAAAGTATTTTGTAGTTTTTAATGTTTCTGAAGAAATGTTTAGGGGATAAGAAAAAGCCTACAATATAAAAAGTTATGGATCCTGTGAAATCATTCAGTAAGTCTTTGAGCTTGAGCAAAGCATTTCAAAGTATTATTTGAGAAACTTAGTTTTTGTTGAAATTCAAAATAATTTTAGTGAAAGGTATGTATGATTTATGTGTTTACCCGTTAGTTGCACTATTGTCGTCATTTTTTTGACATTACAGGTAGATTGTATTGAAAATGGCCCCGAATTTATCGGATGATCAAATTTTAGCGGCTTTGTTGGAGGAAACTGATTCTTTGTCAGATGAAGAACTGTTTCAAACCGGTAGTGATCGCGAATCAGACCACATTAGCGAGGCATCTTACGTATGCAGTGATACGGACGTGGAAGATGATGAAACATTTGCAGAACCATCTTTGCATAACGTGCCATCAACGTCTCGACCATTTTTCTTGGCAAAGATGGGAAGACAAAATGGTTTGAGTCGCAACAAAGGACCAATGTACGCACAAGAAGGGAAAATATAATTACGCATTTGCCTAGATGTAGAAGCATTGCTCGAGATAAGAAAACCCAAGTGGAATGTTTCGAGATTTTTTTTATAGAAGAAATTGTGGATATGGTTTTGAAATATACAAACCAGAAGATTTCTTTTAGATTTGCTAACAATCCTTCCACTTCGTCATACAAGGAAACTGACAAGGAAGAATTGAAAGCCGCTTTTGGACTTTTGTTTTTGGCAGGCTTATTTAGGTCCGGCAGACAAAGTTTAATCGATTTGTGGAGTAACGATGGCACTGGAATCGAAATATTTAGACAAACGATGTCTAGACAAAGATTTTCATTCTTGATCAACAGTTTGAGATTCGATGATGCACTAACTCGAACGGCAAGAGTTGCTATAGATCGCTTGACACCAATTCGAGATATTTTTGGCAAGTTCGTTAAAACCTGTCAGGATGCCTATACACCGTCTGAATATTTGACGTTAGATGAAGATCTAATAAGTTTTCGAGGAAAGTGCTCTTTTCGTCCATATATTCCTTCCAAACCGGCAAAATATGGATTAAAAATTTATGCTCTCGCAGATGCCAAAACGTTTTATACGTTGAATTTGGAAATTTACTGTGGGAAACAGCCTGACAATAGCCCATATGCGGTTAGTAATGAGCCGTTTGATGTAGTAGATCGTTTGGTGAGATGTGTATCAGGATCTGGAAGGAACATCACCATGGACAACTTCTTCATGAGCTACGAAGTTGCTAAAAACTTGCTCCAGAGCCACAAAATGACTGCTGTTGGTACACTAAGATCAAACAAAGCGTGCCTTCCACCTCAATTCAAAGCTAAACGTGAAGAAAAATCTTCTCTTTTTGGATTTCAAAAAGATATTACCATTGTTTCTTACGTACCAAAGCCACGAAAGTGCGTAAATATGATGTCTTCCTTACATCATGATAACGAGGTGGATCCAGAAAGCGGTGACCAAAGAAAACCAGCTATTATAACCTTTTATAACTCGACAAAAAGTGGCGTTGATGTCGTCGATAAATTGGCTCGAACGTATGATGTTTCCCGTAACAGTAAACGCTGGCCTCTAACGGTGTTTTTCTCAATGTTAAACCATGCTGGTATAAACTCCTTCATCGTATATCAAATAAACAACGGTATTGAGTAGAATAAGACCAACCTTAGAAGGGAATTTATCAAGCGCTTGGGACTTTCATTGCTTGAAGACCATATCAGGAAAAGGAAAGACAATCCCCATATGCCACGTGATATAAGAAGACGCGTGCATGAAATTTTGAATGAAGAAGTCCCAGGACCATCACCAAAGCAACCAAGAACATCACAAAGATGTTCATTCTGTCCAAGGAGCAAAGACAGGAAGACTGTCAATGGCTGCTTCAGCTGTAATGCTCCTATATGTAAAGAACATGCGAAACTGTTGTGCGAAAATTGTATTGATTTAAGGAGCGAGTTGTCTTAGTTTTATTGACGTAAAGATCTGATTGTACTTTTTTCAATAAAGCCAAATATGTGTAATTTTATTTAAAGAAATGAAAATAATATATTCTTACATAAAAAAAAATATATTTGATTTTTCCGACACAAGAACATCAAGTTGATTTTTTGCAAGAGTTTTGAAAGTTTTGTATTTTTTTTTTCAATTAATGTTGATTAGAAGCATATTTTTGAGTATTTTTATTAGTTTATGAACACTGAGAACAAAAAAACCATGGTTGAGCACGTTCTATTCAATACATGCACAGAACAGAAACAATATTTTATGGGGTAAATCTAACCCCACGTTGTATGGGTGAGGAGTTTTTTCACGTTGTATGCCGAAGGTTAATCTAATTTTGACGATCTTGAAGACCATCTGCATTCACAGGAAAATAAAGTTCGAAGCATACAGATCTCTGGCAAGACTTATGTTATGCTACGCATGTGAAACATGGACCCTAAACCAAGCATTAGCAAATATTATGAACGCCTTTGAGCAACGGGTCCTGAGGTGAATAATCGGAGCAAAGCTAGACGGGGGAAAATTCGATGCAACCATGAGCTGTATGAAATTTGTGACGAACCGGAGGTGTCAACGGTTGTAAGACTGCGGAAGCTGCAAAAGGCTGGCCACATAAATCGTATGAACGAACAACGGATTCCCAAAAAGGTATTCGCTGAGAGAACTGAAGGCCGGATACCAGTGGGGAAGCCGAGGAAACGCTGGAATTACTCGCTCGACGAAGACAGTTCATTTCTGCTCAGATTTAAAAATTGGAGGGCGTGGTTAATGGACCAAGGCAGTTGGAGGCACTATTGGAAGGAAGGGGAGGCCCGAGAGGGGCTGTAGTGCTACAAAGAAGAAGAAGATAACTTTCGCAAATATAAATCGACTTTTATAAAACTGGCAGAATATAAGGATCTTTCATTGGACTATCTTAATATTCATTGACTCTAAGGGTGTCCATGTGATTTTATTGGCGAAAATATGAAATTGACAAATAATACTACAATATTATTAACAAAGCTGAGAGGATTTCAACTTCTAAGATATTTGCTGTTATTGTGATCAATGAAGATCTATCTTCATGATTTTCAAGTATTTTTTCAGCCACATGCTTTTAATTGCGAGATGAACAAAAATTGTTCAGACATTTTCTCTCCCCTGCTCCCCAAGAAGCAAACACTACCATTTGAAGTCCGATTTTCATTTGATACCAAATGGGCATTTTTGGTAGTACTATTTTTTTAAGTTTTTTCCCCCATATTGTGAGAACATTTTAGAGTTCTTTTAGTATCCAAATTTCTAAGAAGCAGCCACTTCTGATATACCTAACAAGTTTGGTATTCAAGGCCACTGTAGTTAAAGAGAAAACTGTTGTGAAACACGGACGGACTGACAAACGGACAGGTAGGCCACAATTTCAATGTTTTTTATGATAGTACAAAACTGTAAAAATTAACTTATGGTAAGTCGCAAAACTTCAAGAAAAGCAAGCAACAAGGTATGAATCTACATTTAAAGTATCAACTCGCAAAAATTTTCATAATGTTGTTGTTCCGTTTGGGCCCAGCACAAACACAGGCGCACAAATTCCGGCTGTTTGTTATAGCGGTATCCCATCGTAAATTAAACCACAAATCACTTTTTCCTTTGTTAAAATCCTCCGCGGGGCTTGCTATGCCTTCAAGATTAATATCAAATACAAAATAGGAAAGATAAAATAAGAATTATGTCCTTCTGCTGAGGATTGCTTCGTTTAAGAGCTTCTCTTAATTTTCATCATCTTTTTGATGAAACGTTTTTCTGTTTTTCTTTTGTGAGCAGAACAAATTAAAAGTTTTAGTGTTATATCATTGGAAAATGTTTTTATAGGTTTATGATTAATTACAAGATATCGAAGGGATGAGGAAAAAGCGCATTACTCTCGAAGTTCATTTCGGGTTTTAGGATGATGACTTTTGGATAACAAATAAACGGATGGGGTTGATGGAAAAATGTTTCCTAAAGAAAATTTCCTGTTTTGAGATTGCTGCTGTAAATTTTGGGAAGCTAAATATCAGGTAAAATATAGGATGATTATATAAGACCTATAAATTTTTAATTTGAAATAAAACTTAAATAGCAAACAGGTTTAATTTCATTTCTTGTTTAATGTTGAAACATTTGAATTATCAAACCTTTGCCTCAAGAAGATGTGATATCAATAATGGTCTTGGAATGTTTCCAATATGTTACACAAAAAACATGAGCTTTCAACCACTTTTCCATGTAAATTTGGTCTTATTTCACCTGTGACATGAGCAATGTTTGTTTGAAAGCCTTTTCAGAATAGGCGCTTAAAGATTGTTGCAGAAAGTCAATTATTTAACATAGTTCCAAGAAGAAAAAGTCGAATTATATTACATGATCTTGGTGAACTTCTTCTTTTTCTTCGTAGCCCTACGGCCCCTCCCAGGCCTTCGCTTTCTGCAAGTACAAGGTAATATTCAGAATAAGAAAGTAACCTTGCCTGTTGATCTGAAATTTTCTCACTTAAACGACTGAGCAGATTTCGATAAAATTTGACAAGAAGGAGAAGGGCATACTTCATTTTATCGCAGTGGACTATTGCATTTTAATGAATGCATCTATTAATATTGTCTAAGAGAATAGTTGGTATTGATAAATAAGTTGGCAAGTTATAACTACGCTCGTGGCAGAAGGGTTTTGTACTCCATCTACGATATGCAGACACCAATAATGAATAAGCTAAAGAGGAACTTTAACGACATCTACAAGTTTGTTACTCCATTATGACCTGCCACCAGTTTGTTGAAATATTACTAACAACCATTGACTGAATGAAACTTGAAGATGTTTTTTTTATTCATTATACCTGAAAATTCGATGAAGATCGAATTAAAAGTATGGTATCTGGTTCGACGGAAAGCCCGCCTGGTAGAAAACCGTAGATTGTTTTGTTGTAACCGAACAATTTTCAAATAGCTATTACTTCTGGTAATACAATTCAACTTTATTGAAACTTTCAAAGTATAAAACTCCTTCCTTGGGCTATGTAAATTTGAATGTACCAATATGAATTTAATAGGAAAAATGTTATATTTATGTTACATACATATTCATGATATTTGGACATGAATAACAACGACCTTAGAAGATGAAGTTCACTCAGCTTTGTTAATAAGTTGAGTGAATTTGAACTACTAAGGTCTTTGTTATTCATGCCCTCGTAAAATACCACCATGAGTTTAGTGAATTTAAAATTCTCAGGTAATTGTCATTGCTGTACCCATAGTGAACAACTCCCATGATTTTTCGAATTTTTCGGTTCACAGATGTCCAATTTCAAGGGGGGTATAGGAACATACATTTGTTTTGTGTTCTTTCGCTTCCTCTATCAACCCTGTCAGTGATATTGCAATTCAAAGAGCTGATACTGAAAGTTCACATCAAGACCCTTTATTTGGCACCCTATTTGACTACCTTTGGTGAAATTTCCTTGTATGGAGAGACCCCCTTACAGCCTTTGAAATTTTTTGGCCATGGAACTTACATTAACCAGAAACTTCTGAACTGTTCACAAAATTTGATGACTGTAGCTTCCGTAGCTCCTGAAAAAACTTGTTGTGACGTATTGACGGACGGACAGACAGGTACCGATTTTAATGGGGCATTATAAAATTTTTTTTTTATACAAAATCCTAAAAATGTGTTCAAATGCAAAAATAACATATTTATTGTTTATTTTTTAACTAGCTTAAGCTTTCTGTGTTTTTGCTAAACATGCTCAAGACTGCCTCAGAGGTAATCATATTCTTCTTCTTTTCTCCATTTTCAGGTGAATTTTTCGAGAGAAGTATGTATAGATATATGTATATATATATATATATATATATATATATATATATATATATATATATATATATATATATATGTATATATATATATATATATATATATAAATTGTATATATATTTATATATACATATATATATATATATATATATATATATATATATTGTACATACGAGTATATATATATATACTATTATATATATATATATATATATATATAATATATATATATATATATATATATATATATATATATATATATATATATATATATATATATATATATATATATATATATATATATTGTACATACGAGTATATATATATACTATTATATATATATATATATATATATATATATATATATATATATATATATATATATATATTGTACATACGAGTATATATATATATATACTATTATATATATATATATATATATATATATATATATATATATATATATTTATATACATGTATACATATATATGTATATATATATATATATATATATATATATATATATATATATATATATATATATATATATATATATATATATATATATGTGTGTGTGTGTGTGTGTGTGTGTGTGTGTGTGTGTGTGTGTGTGTGTGTGTGTGTGTGTGTGTAAAATTCGTGAATTCTGTTCTGACCAAAGTATAGTATAGCTTCGATTTTAATGAAATTGGGAACAGAATTACATGATAAAGCTCATGGTGGCGGCTCAGAACCCTAAAACCATGCAAATATTTTGTATAGTATTGTGACCAAACCTTACAGCCAATGTTGATCAATCTTGGCAAATAGTCAAAGGCTGTAAGTATATAGAGAACAATGACAAAAATTTTAACGCAAGATCTTAAATTTCAAAATGGCATCTTGTAGTAAAAAGAAATATAAACGAGTAAAAGGAGCAAGACAGTGCTCCTGCCAGAAAGCTATTGCTAAATTATCAGAAAATTAAATATCAAAACTTGACTTATACATAAATTCTATGAATAGAGCTCGGAAAATCAACATAGTTATTACGTACTGTGATTTGCAACCATTTTATTTTTAAGGGGGCTGAACTCTATGTTTGCATTGTAATGATAGCATATCACTGTTAGAAATTATTTCTAAAATTTTCGTCAAAATCCTTATACATGAGTAGAGTTTGTGTCTTTAAACAATGTCATATGTAATTGTCTGAAAAAATTTCTATTGTCTATAACTTAAATGTTTATATCTCGATTTTTATGAAACTTTCAGAAAACATACGTTATAGATCAGAAAATTAAGGCACAAATTTTTGGCAAATTTAACGGTGACAATTTGATTTTATAGATGAAAATGTAAAATTCGTAAAATATAATCTTAATAACAAATTTGACAAAATTTTGCCATCTAAGGTATTTGTTGCTTTGTACTCATAAACCCCCCCTCGAAGTCAAAAGTATCAGTTCAATACCAGTTTTGAAAAGGTTTCATCAAGACCTTTGATTTTATATTCATATTGACTACCTTTGGTAACAAATTTTTTTAAGGGTCACCCCCTATATGGGGTCATACGTTTAAAACCTTATAAAAATTATATTTTTGCATTAGCACTATAGCCCCTTTTGGTCCTTTGCTTAGAGATAGTTAGAACGAGATGGTCAGTACCACGCTTTGTCCCTGTGTTCGTCCACCCAGTTATGATACGTTCTGAATTTAAACCAGCACGTATCATTACTGAATGGGCTTATAGTCCGCCCAAAGAATCAATCAAACTAAATATCGTTGTTGCCAACGATACTCAAACTAGGGACCTACAGCTTACGGAATGAGTGCTCTAATCACTACACCACGTGGACTACTCTTCTATTATTTTATACCGCAATTTTCAAGAGGGAACCACTTTTGACTTACTCACCATATTTTATGTTTAATGCTTATGTGGTTTGCGAGAAAATTTTCAGTAATACACAGACAGAAGCACGGATTGACAGGTTGTGATTTTAGTAGGGTATTCTTAGAAAATTATTTTGCAATACCCTAAAAATCTTCGAAAAACAAATTCAAGGGCAGGTACCGCGTTGGCAAACCAGATTAAATTGGAGGAAATGAATTAGTTAAATTAAAGATCGAAAGGGAAAGAAAAAAGATCAACAATATTATCATCAGTATAAAAGCAAAAAAGGAAGAAAATAGATCAACAATATTATAATCAGTGTAAAATTATAAATGTGAATTTTTAAAAATAAAAAACACATTTGAGGGTAACAAGTAATAATGCCGACGCCGCGAATTGACTAAAATCAAGTAACTTAATTAAGAAGTGAATTACTGGCGCTTAAGCTAAAAGAATTCATTACTTCTGACGTTTCTGCAAAGCTTGAAGCTGCAGCCACTTTTATATTTTTGAAGAAAAACTGCTGTAATACACAAGCAGACAGAAGGACTTATTGACAAACAGAGTTTGTGATTTCATTAGGGTTTTGTATTTTAGTACAAAATCTGAAAAACAATAAACTAAAATTATTCAAAAAAATTTCCTTTGGCCCATCAGCCGGAAAGGAAAATTTCTTGTAAGTAGTTTCAAATAGGAAATAACAACTTTTTAAGATTTTTTAAGGAAAATTTTCTGTTATGTAAATACTTCCAATGTTAGCCATTTCAAATGTTTTCCTGAAAATAAATTCATCACTTAAGTTGCAATTAAAATAACAAAATCGCATATTTTTTAAACGTTGGGGGCCACCATCTTAAAATTAAGCATTTTATTTTGAACTTTTCTAAAATACTCGTATATATGTCTCAGAGGCTCATCAGCCACTATGCCAAATTTTGTTCAAATTGGAGTTTTACTCTGAACAAGATGGAAATATTCAATTTGTATTGAAAATTGTATCCAAAAATATTAAGAGCTCCGGCTCGTCAAAAACTTCATGCAGCTCATGGTTGTATGGACCCCCCCATTGGTCCCCATCTAGTTTCGGTCCAATTATCTGCGTCGGCGTTCAATATGTTTGCAAATGCTTGGGATAGGGTCCATGTTTACACCCGTAGCATAACACAGGTCTTGTCAGAGATTTGTATACTTGGAGCTTTGTTTTCCTGTCTATACAGCTGGTTTTCAGTATCCTCAAAACTGAGCATAAAATTTTACTCGCAAGCTGTATTTTTCGGCGTATTTTATCTCTGTCATTAGCGATTTTCATTATTTTGGCAACTAAATACACAAATTTGCCCAAATTTTTGATACTGTTTTCACCAAGTGTGATATTTTGTGCATTTGAGGTATTTTTCCTCATCTGCGTGATGAGCTTCGTTTCATTCTCATTGATTTGTAGTGCTTTTAGTTTTGCTTCACTGTCGAGTTTTAGGAAGAGGTCTTTGGCAGTTGTTAATGACTGTAACGAAATTTTGATGTGGTCCGCATAGGCTATTACTTGGCTCGGCCTGTGTAGTAATATGTCTTGTGTATCAACAGGTAGCTGTCTGATGACGTATTCAGGAGTAAATTTAATAGCAATTGAACCAGCCCATCTAGGTGAATTGGTTATTTATGCGGACTATGGAGGTCGTTGGTGTCATTGGCATTTTGGTAGGACGGATTAATTTGACTGGGATGCCGAACCAAAGTAAGTACGTTACGATCAATACTGTTGTATGTTTTTGGTGTCCCTCAATGCTGAACTCTAGGCATTTCTCAAAGTACCTGCTTGACAGTGAACAATTGGTCTATTGTTGATCTACCTGTTCCAAAGCCACCTTGAAAATAATAATCCATCCTTGATAATAATGATGCATGCTTGATAATAATAATTTTTGTACGTAGTCCATTGTTTTCAAGATCACCGGACGTCGTTTATCAGCCTCTGTCACTGTTAGTATGTTGTCGATAAGTTTTTTCTGAATGTGTTTTAATATTTTATAGTCCTCATGTAAATTCGTTTCTACTGCAATGTGTCTTGCATGCGTCTGTTGTTCCTGCAAAAGTTTATTAAAGGCTGACAAAGAACATACATCGGTGATCCCGAAAACAAAGGACTTCATACAAAAATCAACAGACTTTATTAACACCAACGGATATGAACTAACGAACAAAGACCTCACGAATAAGTTCCCAGTGGACTTACGTACTGCAATTATAATATCTCCACTAATCATTCATCATCACACGAAGCACCCCTACATTGGCTCAAATCCATCTCCACCATCTCAAAGCACAGATCTACTACTCAATCCCATAGCGACCACAATCAAGCAGAATTATTTTAAGTTCAATAACAACACATATGTATACTGTCAAGGACAGTTTGGATATCGGACACCCAATATCATCAATAATATCAGAAATATTTTTACAATCTCTGGAAGAAGTCTTTATACCCAAAATTGTTGAAATGTTCAATGCAATATTTCAGAAACGATATGTAGATGACTGTTTCATCATTATTGACTTACAAGAAAGTAAACAAAATTAACTACTTGCTCCATATGAATGCAATACACCTAAATATAAATTTCACTATGGAAAAGAAACAAACAGATAACTCAACTATATGGACTTGACACAGGAACAAATACGATTAGACTACAGAATAGCCACTCTGGATAACATAAACTAGCAGCATACAGATCAATGGTGCAGAGGCTCCACTCCATCCGCACAACTCCCACTAACTGCTCCAATGAACAAAACAACATTTACGATAAAACAAGTAATAGCGGATACAAACAACGTGACATTGACAAGCTCATAACACAGTACAAATGACAGAAATGCACAAGGACAAGCACAGCAGACTTCGTTAGCATACGTAGGCAAAGAGATACACAAACTCAAAAACTTTCTTCAACACGAACAAGAACATTGAAACAAATTGAACCAAAACCAAATGACACATCAATACAGTAGCACAGTGGCATATACAAATTGACATGCAAGTACTGTGACATGGCATACATAAGAAAAACCACACGAAAACGAACAACAAAATACAAGAAAATTTACGATCTTTCTTACCCAACGAAGCAGACTCCAATTATGCGACGCACCTTCAAAACTACGCACAGGAGCTTCCCGCTATGACAAGCTCTGTGACATTGTTACACAAACAAAGCAAAGGACTGAGACTTGATATCCTAGAAAGGCTTGAAACATAGAAAGACAGATGGTAGCATTATCAACGAACAACTGTTTATCAATTTCGACGCAATTCTTTCGATAGTAGACCACACCCACCGATGAAAACGGAAGCAACACGAGCCAGAACAAATGGACATGCAACAACCCAAAAGACGAAAACGTATTATCCATCCACCTGACCTAATTTAGCACGTACCTGCTTAACCCATCCTATACCTATATAATGTCATTTACTTTCACACATCCCTTAGACACTGAAGATGACTCAAAGGAGCTTTGACGGTTCTCCTCACACAACAAAGCAAGGCCTGACGACTCTTCAAAAATAAAAGAGAGAATTGGCCTGCGGATTTCAAGAAAGAAAATAATTGACTAGCGTTATCATTGTCCCGTTTCTCTTTACAGTGCAAAATGTATGGCGTGCTTTGCTACATATATGATGAGATTCACGTTATAATGAAAGTAACATTATATGCCGATTTATATTAATTTTCCCGGTATGTACTCGTATCATTTATGACACAAAGTGCATTTTAGGATTCAAACTTAATATTTTGAAGTTTTAACTTATAACTCGTGCTCCATAATTCAAAGTTTCGTCAAAATCTGTTGAGAAACATGGCCGTTATCTGAAAAAATTGCATATGTAGACCGCCACTATGTTGAAACTTGCTCTATGTTGATCGACAAAACAACGAAATCATAGAATATGAAGATATTCCACCTTAATTTTAACTTTTCAAGCTTAAATTCTAATTTATAGAAGCTTTTGAAATTTCAAACATTAACCAGTCATCATTTGAAAATTTGAGACCAGGTCTCGAATTTATGCCAAGTTTTATCAATTCGAAGATTTGGTCATAACTACAATAAGAAATTTTTGCACTTTTTTGGCTTTTGATCAGCCGCCATTTTGTTTCAGATGATTAAACTGAGAAATTTTATTTGTGAGCTTCATTACATAAACCAATGAACCTCAGTACAAAATTTCGTATAAATCGGAGCTAAAATATACTTTGGTCAGAACAGAAATCGCAGATTCTCCTGTAAAATGGCCACCATTCCCACTGTACTGAACCAATTTGGCTGATTAATGAGTTCATCCGAGATATTTATACAATAAACTTTCCCTGAAAATTTAGTGTAAATCGAAGCAAAACTGCGCCCTCTAGGCCTGGTCACAAATTTTGTTATGCTCATGTGCTTAAGTGCTCACTTGATTATGATCTGATTTTACCGAAATTTTGTCAGCATATATAAATCTACACTCTAATAAAATTTTAAGAGGCTTAAGGGTAAAACTAAGTAAAAATGACCAATCATACTATTACTAACAAAGTTAAGTGAATTTTGATATTTATTGCCTTGTACTTATAAAGACCTACCACCGTGCTTTTTTCAGATTTTTCGGCTGAAACGTGTCCAATCGCGGGACACAAATGTTTCGTACATTTTGCTGCCCCCTGGAGTCCCTGATGCACAAAATGACTTTTTTGTTTCAGATTCCAAAATTTCTAATCAAGACGTTTCATTTGATATACTCAACTACGTATGATAAAACAAATTTTCGTTAATTTAGAAATGTTTGATAAGACCGAAGCTTTTGAGAGACTTTTGACTTTTCCACAAAGTTTGAGTTTTCTAACACACAGGCAGACGAACAGATGGACAAACACGAAGCGAAACTCGTAGATCTTTGTAAAATTTATTTTACAAAGCCCTAATTACCTCAGGAGTCAAAATTAGTTCGCAATAGTTTGATTTATTTACTTCATATTTGCCTGAATACAATTATCACGTTGATCAATGTGGCCAATTTCAAATGGATCTATTTATATTTAACGAATTTATAGTGGCTTACATTTTTTTGTATTGCAACAACAAAATGCCATGGCTGTGCAACCAATATGCACTTTTTATCGACTTATGCACTAGTTTTGTGGGAATTCGCTCAAAATTTTCAGGAAAGATCTCTGTCTTCAAGGATTTGTTCAATGAATTATCTCTATCATATATTGTATGAATAAATGCTATAAAAAAACTTTATTGTTTGAATTTATTTCCGACTGTATTTTATACGCATGATCCAATGCCCCTCTTATAGGAGAATACTCCTGCCTAACTAACTTGCTTTTATACTAATTTGTAGAGTATTAGTTCACAGGCAATGAAATACTCTGTAATAAACTATTAACTACGATTCTTTTAAAACAAAATCCTTAGCGTACAATACAAATAAGTTGCAACGTACCGGATTATCTTGAAGCTTATCGTGACATTAACCAAGCCTTTATGTGTACTTTTATCCTTTTTATGGTAGAATCAACGGACTCGTGTGATAAAATGGATGACGCAAGCAACCACTCACTGACTACCATTTGAAACCCTTATGATGTTTATAAGGATTACTGAATAAGAGGATGTGTGGAATGGATTTTGAGGCAAAACGGGAATTATACGAGTTTATAAGCGGAAGTGTATTTTTAACAGAGGATTTATTTTCACGATGGAAGCAACATTCGCATTCAAAAAAACAAAAATTGCATTTATGCAATGATTATGATAAATGGTTTCAGAGAAGCGTTAATTTTGTAATTTTATACATTACAGTGCAATCGTCAGCGTGTTAGGAAATGTTAAAACTGGGAAAAAGTTTTTATAATAACATTCCTTCTTTTTATAACCAGATCTATGTAAATATCTACAATAATGACATGTAGCCTGCTATATTTGTCTTGAGATGGTAAAAATTCTGTTCGTGCAAGATGATAGTCATAATAGATGCAATTAATAATTATCATCATCATCGCGCATCAGTCCCATTCGAACCTTTATGTTGAGATTTGTTGGGGAATCCCATTTCACGACATTACCGTATTCGAGATGATAAGGTCAGTATCACGCTCAACCAAGTGATCATTAACGGATTTTTCAATCTGCACCTATTACATTTGGGTAGGCTGATAGTCCGATAGAAGTAGCACAACCATAAAATCGTTGCCATTAAAAAACTTTGCAATCGAGAACGGCTGCGGATGTGGTGAGCACCCTAACCACTCCACCACACTGTCTATAGATGCAATTAGTGTGATTAAATTTTAAAAACTTTTAAAAAGCTATCGTCTTTAAAATACAAAACAAATCGGATAGGCAAGAGTATGTTCCTGTCAGAAAGATTTTGTATTCAACCATATAATAAATACAGAGAGAAGCGTACTTATTGTGGAGGTAACCTCATATATATATATATATATATATATATATATATATATATATATATATATTGGGTGTGCAACTTAATAACCGGAATTTAACGCTAGATGTCCGTACTAACAAATATCGTGAAAGCTCGAACTTTATATATGTCATTTTGAAGGTACATTTGACAGCTATCAAAATAAGTCAACAAAACAATTTTATCTTGTGTGCATCATTATTATTTTTCAGAGAAGAGAAGAAGATAGCATTTGCGGCAGGTTCTGTTGGGTCATTTTTTTGCAAAGAAAACTGCTGCGGAAAGTCACTGTTTGCTTGTAGAAGTTTATGGCGACGATACTTTAGTGAAAACACAGTGTTTTGAATGGTTTCAACGCTTCAAAAGTGCTGATTTTGACATCAAAGACAAAGAACGCACAGGACAGCCAAAAAAGTTTGAAGACGAAGAATTGGAGACGCTACTCGATGAGGATTCGAGTCAAACGCAAGAAGATCTTGCCAATTCGTTGGGAGTGACTCACCAAGCCATTTCAAAACGTTTGAAAGCCGCCGGATATATTCAGAAGCAAGGTAATTGGGTCCCCTATAGTTGAAGCCGAGAGATGTTGAACGGCGCTTCTGTATGTTTGAAATGCTGCTTGAGCGCCATAAAAAGAAATCATTTTTGCAACGGATTATGACTGGGGATGAAAAATGGATCCATTGTGACAATTTCAAGCGCAAAAAGTCAAACGTGAAGCCCTGCTAACCAGCCAAATCAACGGCGAAGCCAAATATCCATGGCGCCAAGGTTATGCTGCGTATTTGGTGGGATCAGAAGGGGCCGTTATATTATGAGTTGTTGAAATCGGGACAGAAAAGCACAGGTGACCTGTACCGAATACAATTAATACGTTTGAAGCGTGCCATCATCGAAAAACGAGGCTCTAATTTTTCATCATGACAACGCCCGGCTGCATGTTGCAAGACCCGTGAAAAACTATTTGGAAAATAGTGGATGGGAAGTTTTGGCCAACCAGCCATATAGTCCGGACCTTGCTCCGTCTGACTTTCATATATTTTGCTCGATGCAAAACGCCTTCACCGGAATACGCTTCACTTCAGAGCAAGGCATCCGAAATTGGATGGATTCGTTTTTGGCCTCCAAGCCAGCGCAATTTTTTTGGGATGGAATTCATAAATTGCCTGAAAAATGGGGAAATATTGTAGCTTCCGATGGACAACACTTCGAATAAAATATATTGTAAGATTTTTCCACAATAAAACATCAAATTTTGCTAAAAAATTCTGGTTATTAAGTTGTACACCCAATATATTTATATATATATACGAGAGGTGTTCAAAAAGTATCGCGAATTTTGAATTTTCGCGGGTTACGTATATTCGAATTTCGATTTTTTTGTGGCGTTATGTTGGTACTCATGTCTGTCACTTATGCCGACAAGCTCGGCCATTTTGAATGTTCACTTGATTGGTGATAGCTGCTTTACTTGCACGTGTTTTCAATCGTCTTCGATTTTTACTTATTCAAAAAATGGATCAAAGAACGTGTATCAAATTTTGTGTGAAAAACGAAATTAAGTGCGCGGATGCATTCCGAATGTTGACTGTGGCATACGGAGAAGCTACCTTGGACCGAAGCAACGTTTATCGGTGGCACAAAATGTTTTTAGAAGGCCGAGAAGATGTGAACGACGAAGAGCGTACCGGACGCCCGAGCACTTCAACAACAGACGAAAAAATTAATGAAGTGGAGAAAATGGTATTGGCCAATCGTCGAATCACCGTTAGAGAAGTTGCTGAGGACCTAAACATATCGATTGGCTCGTGCCATTCGATTTTTATCAACGATTTGGGCATGAGACGGGTCGCCGCGAAATTCGTACCAAAATTGCTCAATTGCGACCAAAAACAGCAACGCATGAACATTGCTAATGAGATGTTAAACTCTGTCCGCGACGAACCAAATTTGCTCCAGAGGGTCATAACTGGTGACGAATCGTGGGTTTATGGTTATGACGTGGAAACCAAAGCTCAATCATCTCAATGGAAGCTGCCGCATGAACCAAGACCGAAAAAAGCGCGCCAAGTTCGGTCGAATGTGAAAGATTTGCTGACAGTTTTCTTCGATTGCAGGGGCGTGGTGCATCATGAGTTCTGGCCACAGGGAAGAACGGTCAATAAGGAATATTACCTGCAAGTTATGCGCAATTTGCGCGAAGCAATCCGCCAGAAACGCCCGGATTTGTGGGAGAACAAAAATTGGCTTTTGCACCACGATAACGCTTCTGCTCACACATCGTTGCTTGTGCGCGACTTTTTGGCCAAAAACAACACACTAATGATGCCGCAGCCACCGTATTCCCCAGATCTGGCCCCCTGTAACTTTTTCTTGTTTCCTAAACTGAAGAGGCCCATGAAAGGACGACGTTACGCTACGCTTGACGAGATAAAGACGGCATCGAAGGAGGAGCTGAACAAGATTAAAAAAAATGATTTTTTGAAGTGCTCCGAAGATTGGAAAAACCGTTGGCACAAGTGTATAATATCTCATGGGGATTACTTTGAAGGGGACAAAATAGATATTCATGAATAAATAAATAATTTTTGAAAAAAAACAAAATTCGCGATATTTTTTGAACAACTCTCGTATATACATATATACATATATATATATATATATATATATATATATATATATATATATATATATATATATATATATATATATATATATATATATACACATATATATATATATATATATACACATATATATATATATATATATATATATATATATATATATATATATATATATATATATATGTATAGATATACACATATATATATGTATAGATATACATAGATATATATATATATATATATATATATATATATATATATATATATATATATATATATATATATAGATATGTATATATATATATGTATATGTATAAATAAATATATATATATATATATATATATATATACATATATATATATACATATATATATATATATATATATATATATATATATATATATATATATATATATGTATATATATACATACATATATATATATATATATATATATATATATACACATATATATATATATATATATATATATATATATATATATATACATATATATATATATATATATATATATATATATATATATATATATATATATATATATATATATATATATATATATATATAAATATTTCTATATATATATATATATATATAAATATTTATATATATATACATATATATATATATATATATATATATATATATATATATATATATATATATATATATATATATATATAGATATGTATATATATATACATATGGTGTTTTCAGAGGCATAGAACTATAAGTTTGAAACACTTTTAACATAATGCCACGTATGGTGTGAGAGCTATTCTGCGTTTTATGGTAAGTTTGTTTTGCCATTTTATCATGAATAGGATGGAATGGAAGACAACATTCGCCACGTTATTGACGAGAAACGGCTCCAATTATTAGCAAGACTTTCAGAAATTGGACCTCTCGTTTGGACTTTCTCCCCGCCAGTCGTGGCACTCAAATGTCTGAAATCATATTCAAATAAAAATAGTCGAAAATTATCTGTTAAATAAAATCAGATAAATGGTTCGAGTCGAGCGGTCGTTGAGGCAGCACGGCTCAAGCAGCAAGAGCAAGAGTTTTTTCAGCAAGAGCTTTTCGGAGGTTTTCGCAAGAAAATACCAATGATAGAGTTTCTGTCGAGCAGTCGTCGAGGCAGCATGGATCGAGTATCGAGCAGCAAGTGTTTTCCGGTCAAGCAGCAAGAGTTTTTCGGAGGTTTTCCTTCGGAGGATTTACGGAGGATTTATATAAATACTGAATTTTGGAGGAAAGTAGAAATTTCTGGAGTTACAGATTTTTGGAGGAATTTCGGAGAAAAAATTTGTTAAGAATTTGTGGAAAGGAGTTAAAGCGCCTGGGCAAGACGCATAGTGCTAGCACAAGTGGAATAGAGCAAAGGAAAAGAAGTTGCATTTGAAGCTGGAAACAAATGAAAACATTATTTTTAAGGGTTTTTTGTTTTAAGTGTTACTGTTTTTCTTTATAATATAATTGTTTTGCTTTTTAGTTTTTCAATTACTAGATAATAAGGGTCTGAGTTTCTACTTTCTTTTCTCCGCTGCTAAATCTAGCTTTATGCAGAAACCAAGAAAAAACTTGCAGCGTTTCTGCAAGAAATTTGGGGGGATATAAAGGAGGAGTTCATTATCGGACTTGCCTGCTAGTTATAAGATGCAACTGCAGGTGCCGGAAGTCTCCAGTGGCACGGAGATGGATGAGGGTGGGAGTTCCACGAACAATGGTGACGAGGTGGAGATTATCGTAAAGCTGGAAGCCAGAAAGAGGCCAATGGGGTCTGCAACGTAGGAACACACATCAAAGCTATAAAAGACCCTTGAAGTGAGCGAGGGACATTTTCTCCAGCTCAAAAAGGTTACGAAAATACCTTCCACTAGTTTCTAGGGGACCATAACCAAGCCGGGTGGAAGGTCAGTCCTAGAAGGAAATAAAGGGAAATTGTAGGGCCAGCAGCCAAGCGTGACTGCACCAAAAAGGAGAGGCCGTGCTATAGGGTTGACCTGAAGACTTTCAGGGATAGCGTCTAAAGCGCTTGCGCACGAAACTCTGAAAAGGAACCAGAGTTTAACGTGACGGTGAATTGCTCTTCACGAACTTCACTCCACCCTAAAATGGCTGAGGATCACACCAGCGTTTTAAATTTTCTAAAGTGTGTGAAGGTGGCTTGCTACACCTACACCCTTCAAGGAGAGAGAAAATTGACTCTTCTTCTCACAGGCGTGCACAGCTCATACGACGAGAATGATGTCGTGGCCGAGCTGAATGAACACCTCGGAGAAGATATCCTTTCAGCAAAAAGGTTCTCCACTACAACCTCTAGGTGGGAAAAGAGGACTCGATCATCCTTCTTAGCCCAGTTCAAACCGGACTTTCAAGTGAAAAAAGCAATGAACATAAAGTTCCTATTGTACCAAAAGATACAATGGGAGCGTATGCAGAAAACTTGCACTTTACAGTGCTTCAACTACCAAAGATTTGACCACGTCGCTTCTAACTGCAGACTCAATGTTAGATACGTAAAATGCGACAAACAGCGTAAGTCCATTGAATGTAAAACCTTGAAGGACAAGAAAAAATACAAAATCTTCTGCGTCAACTGCAATGCTAAAGGGCACCCTGCGACTTTCAGATGTTGTGTTAAAGCAAAAGAGGTTGAAGAGATGAGGGAGAATCTCCAAAAGAAGAAAGGAGGGCTTTCATCACCGCCTCTATAAAAAATACAGTACGTGAAGGGGTCTAGTACTCTCGCCTTTTGCAAGATGCAAAGAAGCAGCCTGCACCACAGCCTATATAGCAACAAAAACAGCAACCAACGCAGCAACCCCAGCAGTCACAGAATGACCGAAATACGTTTTTGAGCTCCGATTGCCAACAATTTTTCGGGTGTGACTTGTTCACACTCACTCGAAAAGTGGACTCTTGTATTTCCTTCTATAAAAAACTCACTAACCCTAGTGAGAAAAAAACTGCGTACTTAGAATTTGCCTTCAAAGTATGTTGTCGTGATGAGTTCCATTAAACTCTCCATCTTCAACATATGTTCACTAGCTCCACGCTATTAAAAAAAATTTCGTTCAAGAATGCTTGAATGCCCATAGACCAGACTTTTTGTTTATATCGGAAACAAGACTAGAAGAAATACACATCTAGAGAAAAGTCTTGGAATTGCTCTGGCTCACAAAAGTCGCCTAAAAGTCCAAAGGCACTGCCTTCCAAGTCTGAAATGTATTGAAGCAGAAATAATAAGCTGCATGCTGGGAGGATGCACCTTTGCGTTCGTGGGAATTTATATTCGATATGGATCCTCGGTGAGGGAACTCATTGACGGCTTGGAAACAGTGTTTACTCTGTGCGAAAAACTCGATTTCTATGCCATGGAAGGTGATTTTAACACAAAGCATCCCTCGTGGAAAAAAATATCGCATCTAAAAGCTATGAAACAGCTTTCTCTGACTGGGTTCAATCACATGTGGATCTCATACTGATTGCCCCGAAAGAGTCTACCTTCCGCCGAAGCTTGTCTTTAATTGACTTCTTCATTGTGTCTGCCAATCTGGTAAATCTCTCCCACAGTAGGAGGAATTTCAAGTGTGGAGTTCTTGACGCCGAGTCTGACCATTTTTTGGTTGAGCTGGTCTTAAGAGTGAAAAATGGTGTGAAACTTGAGGTTACAGATTCTCAACTTTTCATTCCATACAAGCGAATCGATTGGGCAGCAGTAAGTGCTGACCTTGACGGGAAATTGAACGGGATCACGATCATTAGATCGAAAAATATTTCTATTCCTGAAATCGATGAGGGAATTGCTTATATAAATTCAACCCTGGACACGGTAATCTCAAAGATCTCCATTTTATCGAGATTTACCGGGACACATCCTGGAGCTTCATTGTAGACGTAGTCGGCTTAGAAAGCTACTCGCAAGAATCTACCACCGCAATTTAAATATGGTCAACTAGGAGTATGAACGTATTCACCTAGTGATTACGTCTCGAAACTGAACGTTCTCGAGGAGAGCCACGACTTTTGCTAACGAGGGGTTTGAGCTGGCCCTGGAAAGTATCAAACCAGGTCCCTGTATATTTCCTCACACCAATAGGATAACGGGCAGAAAAAGGCTGCCCGGGGTCCTTATTTATGATGGATCTATGCTCGTAGATGACAAAGCTATCGCTGACTCTATCAAAAAACATTTTGCAAAGGTTCTTCAAGGAGAGAAAGCAAGTAAGGACTCTTCCGTTACTTCGTTAGTGAGCAGCACCACA